>CALNVZ010002974.1:44290133-44339409 GCA_940671915.1 Paracentrotus lividus
TGGTGTTTAGTATTTTGTATTGTACCAACACTTAGTCTGGTCCACACACGTCAGCCCAGTTTTATAAGCTGAGCTATGAGAAGGCGTGTTGTAACAAGAAAAGAGATTTCACCATTGTGCTGTGCACATAAAAGTACAAGTACCGAATTATGAGGGCAGCAAAGTTTGGAGTTTTGAAGTAACATTTTCAAAGTTGGTAACTGTTGTCATGGATTTAATACCTCTAACCATGGAGGAAAGAAGAATTGTTTCATTCTTGCTTTGACCATAACCTCTGCTCTGAAAGAAAAGAGGTATTAGGTCCATGCTATTATGCTGTATATGTACTAGTATGTGAACATGGACACTTCTAGCAAGGAGATATTACAGTTCATTGTAATAATATCTCTTTGCTTCTATAGTGTCCGTAATGTGAAGTCTTCCATGGGTAATTTGACACCGTGAAGGCTTACCAAGTAACAGGTGGTGTTCAACACTTCAAGTTTTATGACAGGTCCGAGACCTTGGAATGCAACATACTGCCATTTGGTAAATGCATTATCTTTCCCTGGCCTGCTGATAGCGAATCACAAAGAAAGCTAAAGGGGGAAGAGAAAGCAAGGAGTGAGAAAAGACAGAGAAATAGCAAAGATGGGACGGGGGGGGGGGGAGACGAAAGAGATCAAGATAAAAGGAACAGAAAGAGAAGTAGCAGAGATGACGGGGGGGGGGACGAGACGAAAGAGATCAAGATAGAAGGAAAACAGAAAGAAAGTAGCAGAAGATGGGCGCGGGAAGACGAGAAAAGGAGAAACTGTAATGTCATCTCTTCGGAAATTATGTTATCTATTTCTCAATCTCCCGTCCCATCTCTGTTTTTTCTCTTTAATACTCTGTTTCTCACTCCTAATTTGGCCACTTTTATTCCATTCTCTATAATATCCCTTCTCTCTATAGGCCTATACAAATATATCTTACTCTCTCTCTCTCTCTCTCTCTCTCCTAGGGCCCTCTCTGGTACTTTTGATGCCCCTCTACCCTTTATTGCCCCCGTTTGCCACTCTTTCTCTTTCCATTTCTCGGGCTCTTCGCCATCAAATGCAGCCCCTAGAAAAGTCGGGTATTGATATATTTTGTAATAGAGCAAGTTATACTATGATTATGATGATCAAATGCATATTTGTAGATAACTACTTTTATTATACAAAAATATAAATACATGTATAAACATGTATTTATATTTTGTATAAAAAAGTATGCTCAAGAGGTACTCTTTATTGTTTTGTCCAAGATAATATGATGTTATACTCTATGTATTTTACATTTGCAATTAAAGTAAGAATAAAAACACGGAAGCCAGTTTGTATGTCTTTCTTCTTCTTTTTCTTTTTCATCCCCTTACCTTTATGGCTCTGTTCTCCAACCTCCGGCAAAAGAAAACATGAAATATCGTGCATGCCACATGAATCGTTAGAGATTCCAACATTTTCATGCAATATTAGTGATGACATAAATTATAAATTTAGTGGGTTATATGTTGTGGGTTCAAATAACTCCTGGTCCAAGATTATTCTGGCTTATATTTCATTCATATGATTGAGCATCTTGTCTAAAACGAAAGGAGTTACAGCAAAATAAACTTTCATAATAAATTGTCAATATGTACCCGATAAGGTACCCTATATTATTTTCATTTGCTTGGATTACAATTTCTTAATGACTCGTGCAAATATATGATTTGAAGGCATGCAATATGGTAAAATTGAGCAAAATATGATAAATGGGCAATTAATCCAGTCTCCAAAGATCTAACTACGCCCAACCAAAAAGTAATCTGTTTCAGAAAATATTTTGGAGCATTATGAACACAGAATGAGACCCCAATCTGTTGATGGATAGCTTTGAGACTGCAACAGCCCCACCCCCCCCCCCCGCCCACCCCAAATCCCATAGCTGCTCCCCTGCAACAGCCCCACCCCACCCCAAACCCCTTAGCTGCTCCCCCTCCCCCGTCCTCAAGTGATGACATGAAAGAAGATCACATTACATGCATAACACAATAATAAAAAGAAAAACAAGTGACCAAAAATGTAAATCAGGAACCTGGACTTTTAAATCGGAACCATGTGTATTCACTTCCTGCAAACGTTTTTATCCTAGAGTTGTTTGTCCTGTACAAAAGAGAAAATACAAGAAGTCACCTTGAGTAATTATACTTTAATATTGATAATTTATAATTCTTGATTCTAATCCCCACTTTAAATAATATTCCTTCAAAATAATTGTATCAATGTTTTGTTCGGCACTAACAATACTTTTAGTAGATCTATACCACTACCCATCCCCCCCCCTCCTCTGCCTCCGCCCCACAAGATCCATAGTACGTCACAAGCTTCGTAAGATGCATGCACATAAATCACAACACAAAACCAGGGTAAACTCCAGCTGTCATTTAAGAGTCAAGGTGGGGGGGGGGGGTCTCTACACCCCGGCCCTGCTCTAACGATACACATTCTCTAAAACAACACCTTCCCCTTCAAAAACACCTCTCCTCATACACAGACACCTGCAGTGATTCACACACACCTCGCTGAAACCATGCCATGCATGCCGTTCCAACATTCTGATATCCATATTGAAGCAGTAGCGAGAGTGTCCATTTTCATAAGGGGTGTTCATGGAATTTGAGGAATGTTTGACTCACATAATTCATGGAGCCGACTTCTCAACTTGGAGTAATAACTGGTTAAAACATCCCTCATATTCCATTCAACACCCCGTGCAAAAATGGGACACACCCGGAGCACTAGACATTGCTTCATACACGGAAGCCAATACACATACATACATACACTAAACACGTGCACTCAGCGTTGACATCATAGCAATGCACACGGCCTCATGTCATTGTAATTCTGCCACTCCCACTTTCTCCTTATAAGGGGTTTATCAGCACTTGAGACTGCAACATATTCATTCCATAGGTATTAACACACAATTCAGTATAAGCATAGGGTACTCATGACTGGAGAAGGGGTTCCAGTCAGGGTTGACCGGAAGTCGTCCAGACTGTCGCCTGACACCTTGTGTGTGTGCCAATTGGGTCTTGTATTGTGGTCTAGACGACATCGGTCTCCTATGAACATATTCAGGCACTAGAGGGGTTGGAGTAAGCACCAAAACAGTGATATCTCTTGACTTTTCACCTACCCCGCCAGTGATACCTACGTGAGTCATAAATTTATAAAGTGAGCAATGAAAGTTGACAAGATCGATTGTGTGGCGACCAAATGTAGTGGCGACCAACGGTTGGTGACGTTAGTGTGTGGAATTCAACTGCGGCGACCTACGCGCACAAAATTGCTTAAGTCCGCAGTAATATGTGCGTCCGGAATTATAATAGATGTTCGGTAATACAATGCGTCACTATACGTGTAGGGAGACCGGTATGGACGTTACAAAATTCACATTTTGGCCAGTAATTCTAATGAAAGAACTCACGCACTCCATATTGGGTCTGTAGTTAGTCTATTATGTTGGCTAAAACTCAGGCATATAAAACTTGAAAACATGTAAACACTAATTAATACAGCTTAATTAGTGAAGACATTTTTTTGTAACAACCTACCCCATATACGGGGTAGGTGTTACACCATACGGGGTCAATTGTTACAATATGTAAACATACGGGGTAAGTTGACAATGTGTAAATCTCTTATACCATACTTTAATTTCAACTTTCCAGTTTCTTGACATCGTTAACAGTAGATCAAGTAGAGCTCTAGAATAGACAAAAGTAATATAGAAAAATAAAAATATTAACACTGAAAATTGAGACAAAATGTAATTTTACATATGTATGTAATTGGGTAAGTTGTTACATCAACATGGGGTAGGTTGTTGTAACAACCTACCCCATGGTGATTTTACACACAGAAATCAACTGTAGCACAGTCTTAGGCAAGAATTACAGGCCATGGCTAGGGGTAATTAGTGACATACATGTACTATATTTACATAAACCAGACTATCATCATGTGCCTTCAGTTGTAAGAGCTATTACAAATTTCAACTTTTGTCAAAAATTTACTTTGAACTGTAAAAAAATGGTTTTGTTGATTTCTTTAAATAAAACAACGGAGAAACCTCATGACGGCAGTTCATACAGCTATGTGTAGGCTGTATGTAGATGGCAGTTAGGCACATCCTCTCTTGTTCCATCTTAGCACACTGACAACTGTAACAACTGACCCGTGTAACTTCCATACCCGGTCTCCCCTACTTCTTATAGAATATATAAGTTCTCTTGGAGGAGAAGTTGAACATAGACAGTGAAGTTTATGCCCCGATCTTTGCGGAGATATGCTCTGTAGATGATTCGATATAACTATGCAGAGGGACTGTAGGATGCACCCATATTATCTGGGCTGTGTTTCACCAAGTCATTCATAAGTTAAGCCGTAGTCACACCTTAGAGGCCGACTCGAAGACGACGCCGCGCCGGACCGAACAATATTATCGCAATACATGCCATGAATGACAAGATAGTGTTTGGTTTCGAGTCAATTTGGTGTCGGTCTGGCAGTCTGACTGAGGTATTACGAATGACTTTACGAATGAATGGTGATCAGCTCTTGAGCTAGATTGTAAAGCTTGTGATTAATTAAGCATCAAAACCCATGTTCCAGTCGTTCGCAAAGTCGTTCGTAGTTTAAGAACAACTTGGTGAAACATCACTCTGGTCTATGTTTAGATTTTGGACAATACCTTCTGAATTTAATCAAAGATTTTTAAGAAAGGTGTTGCACACTCACCGCACCGAACCTGCCAAACAGTAGGCAAAAACAGCAGATTGTGGATTGCACTTATCAGAGGAATAAAGGCCCGGTCCCACTGGCGGGAGGATTAATTGCGCATGAGTTGCGTAAACAAATCTCGTTCATCCGCAACAAAAAACAAAAACAAAACAAGCAATCCGCAATTCATTCGCAAATCATCCTAAAAAGCCAGTGGGACCGCGCCTTTAGAAGAAAGCATAGATGCAACAAGGATTACGTCGATGGAACTGGCAAACGCAGTACACATTCTGAGTTCTTGGTTGCCTTCAGAGTATCACTGAAATGCTTCGTATATGTATTTGCGTTGAAATATAACAACTTTGTATAGGCAGAATTGAATTAACAGTCCGGAAACATGGTGATATTGTTTGATGAAAATTAAATTGTCTGATAAAATTTATTTCAATTAATGAAAGACGTGTATACAGAGTACAGCATGTTAGAATCAAATAACATATCGATATACATGTTTTGTGAACCGTTAAAGCTCGTAATCGCTATACGACCGGATTTAAAAGAGTTAAAGACGTATTAATCTGAACATTCATAAGTTTATATACATGGTAAGATTGACCAAAATGAGTATTTTTGACATCTTATATAATTTTGCATTGTGCTATCTGGAATCGTTTTGGTGAAAATGGCTTGAACAATGGGCACATCTAGGGTACATGCAGGTAATATGGGCCCCTAAGCTCATTTGCCTAATTTGCATAAAATTACGAAATGACACACAGTCTAATCTTTGTTTATATGAATCAATAACTACTGCTCTAACTTTTATTGTGAAGAAAAACAATTATCACCAACCCCCTAGTCTGCAATATTCAAATGTTGACGTCATTACCAAAGTGCCCATATTACCTGCATGTGCAGGTAATATGGGCACATGTATTTAATGTATGTTTTAAAAACTACAATGACTCTATCATGTCTGGAATTTGCTTCAAAATGTTGAAAATCATTAACTTTGAGATATAATTTGAAATTATAATACCCTTCAGTAAATCCTTTGACTATATATTTCATTGTTATGTATTTTGTATATTATTTCTTTTTTTAATATTATTTTAATATTATTTTCATTATACAAGTCAATATAGGCCTACAATAAGTTTTTTATATTAATTATATAGTGTGAATATACCCCAAAAAATCGTAGCAAAGAGATTGATGCCTCATCCCAATATTAAGTACCAGAATCATTTCCGCCATTTTGGATGTCCCATATTACCTGCACTAATGTTGCTGTGTCAGGCATGCATTCAATGCCACATTGCACCCCTTCACTAAAACAAATTGACCTGTACACGCTAATATGATAAAAATGAAACTATAAGCTTACTAAATATACAAAACAATTGAGGTTACCCCCTCAAACACTCTTTCACCATCACATTCTGTGAAATATCAAATTTTACATCAGGGTAAAAAATTCCGTAAGTTTCACCTACCTTGTTTGTTTTTAGCATTTTTCTCAGAGAAATTTTGGCGTCAGATGCTCTCACGACGATATATTTTCGTATACAGTTCATATGAACAACATTATGGTGCTCACACCGGTCACCGGTCACCGGTCGACGGTCACGACATGATTTGCTTCAGGTGGCCCATATTACCTGCTGGCCCATCTTACCTGCATGTACCCTATGCAGTTTACCTATTCAGAACTCAAAATGGAAATGAACAAGCTACACTTTTGCACATTATTGTGGGTGTTCAGTACATAAGTGATTTGTGTCATTAAAAAATAAACACCAAAATCACGAATGTACATCCATTTGATAAGATATCACTCAACATAATATTTTAGAAGAGGAATTTTTATGAAATGCATACCTATGATCTTTTTTGGGTACGACAAATCAAAGACTTATACTTGTCTCCAACAATATAATCATATGATCAAATCGCCATGTATAACTCCCAAATATCTTATTGAACGCAATTGTCACATGTTGAAAGCTCTCTTACCAAGTTTCAAAAACTTTTAGCAATCCATTTCAATAATCTGTTTCTTTCAGAAGTATAATTGGAAAGTTAACCCTATGAATATCAAAACAACGATGTAGTTTATAGAATGAAGAGTCTTCAATGATTCTGTTTTAAAAACTGTATATTGATTAAACACACAATTTACAAAATAAACTCTTATTGACATTACAGATCAGATACATCGAATTCGAGTCGGCATTCGGTCAGCGATGTTCAACATGTTCAATATCAAGAAAACATTTCTAATTTCTATTCTCAAAAATGAAAGCAGCGGTGAGATTTCAAATCGATATATACAGCTGCAGACTATGTTGGGACAGATTATTTCTTAAAGTCCTTAATACTTCAAGTTGAAATTTGGCACAGGATATACTACTAATCTATGAAAATCAATTGTTACTGTGCTACCCAACTCTACTAAATTGAGTTGGTGAATAGGCTCATAACTCGAAACAAGCATTTAATATCGAGCTTTGCAGTAAACCTCAAGCAAATCCAAAGTTTACCGGCAGCCGCGACAACAAATTGATTCCACACTGTAAAAAAAAAGGTAACTCGCAAGAAAATGAGTAAACTAATGCTTTACTCCCAACGGAGTAAACTAATGCTTTACTCCCAACGGAGTAAATTTTGTTTACTCTTAACAGAGTCAAAAGGTAACTCGCAAGAAAATGAGTAAACTAATGGTTAATGGTTTACTCCTTTCGAAGCTAGGATTAGGAATGATACATAGATGACTAAAAGTTACTCTTTTCTGAGTAACATTTAGCTCAACCGCAAGAGTAATATTTTTTAGTCAGTAACATTTAGCTCAACGCATGAGTAATATTTTTTACTCAATTTCACGCGAGTTACCTTTTTGCTCAATATTGGGTAAGATTTTACTCATTTTTTTTAGAGTGCATGACATGTGCCTCCGTCGACAATTGCTTCGCTGTAAATTCTATGCACTAATCTAACAATTAACTTCAAAACTGGACTTAAAACTATTCTCTACCCTAAACCTAACATAAAACCTTATTGCACACCAATACCTTAGACGAGATAAAGCCCGGAACAATTATAGCAAGAGCACATGTCTTGTCACCAACAAATCGTATGTTCCCAATTAGCCTCACATACAATATTTTTGATGAAGAAAATCGAATTAATTACCAAGGTCGGTCATTTTAAGCATTCCATAACTACAGGCACACATTAAATTCAGATTATATTAATATTGTTAATATTCATTAATAATGTACGTTGATAGATGTTAAAATGGTTAAACAACAATTGGTTACAACACATTCTAATAAGGGTAGTGTAACATAAAATTGCGATGGACAGAATATATTACTGACTGGATTTGGGTATAATTTTAAACGGAATTGTAATACGTATATTTTTACGAGATTAGTACTGAATGTGTTTTCATCTTATAGCACAAACCTTTGAATCAATACAATAATATAGGCCTGCTATGCAGATAAAGATATATTTATGATTTCATAATTGAAATGTTATTCACCCATAGCCTATATACAACATATAAACTTGGCTTGCAACATTACCGCCCATCATGACTGCCAAATCAGATTATTATGTAATCACTTTATTAAATGTCTTCTGTGTATAGTACTATACTATGTTACCACTTATACACTAAATGCCTCTTAGCATTGGCGGCGATCCCGGGGGGGGGGGGGGGGGGGGCGGGGAACGTGTCCCCCTCGATTAAAGCTTAACATATTTGTATGTAGTAATTAGCTTGTTGAAGCTAATAAAGAGGTAAAATGTATGTCAAATACAATGTTATATGTTATTACAAGGCAAAATTTTCGGCTCGCGTTTCGCGCTCGCAAACATTTTCATTAGTTTCTGCATAATGTGCGAAGTATGCGAATTTTGAGTGTATTATTTTTCACTTTCGGGTGTTTCCGTCCCCTCCAGTCGTGACATGAAATCGCCGCGCTTGCCTCTTACGTAATTGTTAGTGCTTTCCCCCCCCCCTCCTTCCTCTTCTTCTTCTTAAGGAAGAATAAAACAAGAAATATAAACACATATAAAAATCAATGGTTTACAAGGCACTGTGAATTAATAATCCACAATTACCAAGGGTTGCTTTTTGGTAAAAAAAATATTGTTTATCAATTAAAAACTTCTTCAGATTAAATATAAAATATTGACGCCAGCGCCAAAGATCATTCTGCTGACAATGCAGTCATACTACAGGTGTGGTATAAGCGGGGGAAAGTGATTTAAGTATGAAATCTTCTCAACGATGTGTGTATGCGGTACCAAATTTAGGCAAAAGATTTTTCTTGCTGATAAACTTTACTTTGTTTTAATTGCTTTTGTAAAGCAAAAGTCATAATAAATTTTGTACAACGAGTGAGGAAGAATCGCATATAACACAAATCCTTTGTTTGGAGTGCTTAATTAATTGCCTAATTGGTGCAAAACTTACACAAAGCCATAAATGCGAGGAAAAAAAAAATTTTCTTGATTGTAGAAAATTAATCATATCTCAGGAGAAAATCTGTTTTTCGGCTGTATGGAAATACCAAATACACTATCACATTGTGATTAATCTTTTATATTCTAAAAAAAGAAAGATTTTTCCCATTTGTTCAAGATCATTTGATACAGAATGTAGTACTGCGTATATTTGAATAATAAAAGTATCACTAGGGTCCTATCAACGGGTTTGGCGTCCTTTATTGTTCCTATCAAACGGACGGGAATGCTGGTCTTGTTCAGGAGGTGGTGGACGGAAGTGATGATGATGATGATGATGATGAACATGTGTTTGTCTGTCACCTACTTGCATGTCTCTGGTATTACCAAGCTCGATTTTGGCATCTCCGTCAACATTCACATGTAAATGTTCTACATGACCATATGGGAAATGTTTATCTGTATGAGGCGCAGAGTACGGAGGTTTGCTGGAAACCCCTGAATGTGATGAATGTTCTTCTGGAATGGGGCCAGAATTATCAGCAAAGACCCTCTCTGTTTTAGCTGATGCATGACCTGTGTCTTCATAGTGACATCTTTTCGCGACAGTATTTCCTTGTGGTTGTTCTCTCTTCACTTGAGGAATCCGCACCGGGTTAACTATCTGTCCGTGCTGCTTAGTGTTTCTGGAGATATGCGAATGGTCTTTTCTACCGTGTCCAATGCGGCCTTCGGCCATAATCGGAGGCTGCTGGACCTTCGTAACTGCATCCTCTAACTCTTCCGTGCTCGGGCTATTCTCGGAGGGACATTTCCTGTAGCCTCCGGGTTTAATGCTCTCAGTTGCTTTGGGCCTCTTTCGTCTGATACCTTTCTGCCTTTCCAGGAATTTATCAGCAGCATCTTCCGATCCGACACCACTGTCAACTAGGTTATCATTTTCATCTCTCTTAAAGACATCATCATCATCCGAACTCCCCTCTCTGCCTATGACACTGCAATCGGCATTATCTCTTCCACCTGTTTTGTTTCCTTTGACAAGTTCATCCTCTTGAATATAGTCCAGATGGCTAATATGAGGTCTTCTCCCTGAAGTAGTCGGAGTTTCCTCAACGCTTCCACCTGTTTTATTTGATTGAAGATTGTCATAAGGGAACCTGGTCTTCTTTGAATGTGTTTCATTGCGTTGCCCCTCAGCCAGGGACCCTGGAGACATCCCTTCCTCGTCACTTGTCAATACAGAGACATCTGTGGTAGGAGTGTCCCCACGAGGAGTTGGAGATTTATCCGATGGAATGGCCCTAACTAGATCTTGCTCCACTGGTTTCACCCACTCAGATGTTCTTCTTCCAGGCTCAAGAAGCATTTCAACAGCCATGTTTTTACTAACAGGGTTTCGAGTGACAGCGACGGAGGGTGCATTGTGTCTAGTTCCTTTGTCGACATGTTGCACATCTACAGGATGATAGACTGACCTGTAGGGAAAAAATCGTACACTTTTATTTATCTTAGAATATGATACCTTTGCCCCCACAGACCGCGAAGCAGCGTGTGCAGGGGTTTTCTTGTTTCTTTTCCTTTTTCAGTAGATATAAACTTATATACTTTTTACCATGTTCACCCCCCCCCCCCCTCCAATACTTTTCAAAACTCCCTTGGGCAAGAACTTACGTGATGTCCATCCTATGAAAGGTTTTCTTCAAATTGTGTTTTAACTACATTCATGCACGGCAGAGAGCTGTTCACATTCAAGGTAAATGACTGATTACTGTATCATGTATGATGATAATTACATTCAGGTTTATCGTATTAGATAATCTAAGAATACAAAAGTTACCAAGATCGACAACGGATCTTTATATTTTCACCACAAACTACAGTTAAATACATAAATAGTCATTACAGATGAATTGTGTTTTAAAGTATTAACTCACCTATCAATTACTGCATCAGGTCTGGTAGTACTAGGTTCTGTGCAAACAAAATGTTCAGAGAAATTAAAGATACTAAAAACATTTCTGAGTAATCTTTATCACCAAATAAAACCAAGTATACCCGTGAAGATCAACATAAAATCTATTTGTAACATCTAAATATTTACACTACCAACGTGTTCAATCTTTGTTCAAATGTATATTTAAAATAAAGCTGCATCATTTCATAATGATCCCTTGTAAAACTTACATGTACATAACAAATTATTACATAAAATAATATGTTCCTGAAACTTCTTCTTATTGATTATCAGTAACACATTTGAAACCTACACGATGCTGACAAAACACCGAACCCAAATTGCCAAATTGTTTGGAGATGTGGTTGGGGTGTTACCTACCACGTTTCATGACACCACACCAGATTAAGCATTCGTTTGAGACACAACGGTTCTTTCCAGATCTTCGCATCTGGTAGCACACCAACCCCACGATAAAGGCTACCATGGCAACGCCCAAGATAGCAGGAACAATAAGGATGAGATGATTGAATTTAGGACTTGGATCTTCTTGATCTGCCGTGGAATAGAAATATAACAAGTTTTGATGATATTTCTTGCCAAAATACTTGCGAAAAGAGACATATTTATTCATCATGAAGCTAGGGTATGGGTAAAGATAAGATCAAAATATCGGGAAGGAATGAATGACACACTAAAATTATATTGATGAGATGAATTTAAAAAAGGTCGTTAACTCTCGTTAATAAAACTTTGCCAAAAGCTTTAGTCAAAGAAATCACCAACAACATCAATTACCATTCTGCAACAATATATCCATCATGTCCATTAGTTTGAAGTGCCCTTTGTATAACAACTCTATTGAACGGTATATCATAATGTTCAGAAAAGTGCACCAAACGTGATAAGAAAAAGTATGAACGGTGTACGTAAAGATCGATCAAAATGCATTACCATCTGTATTCCTTGTGAAACGGTCGATGATTGGATGATCAGACAGGTCACGTGGTAAATTCAATCTCCTGCTCCTCCCTGCCACAACGGCGCCATCATTCGAACCATCAGAATTGAGCTGATAATGCAGTAGAATGGGAAAGTATAGGTCAAAAGAGCGTACATTGTATATACAACTATATAGATGTATCATGGGGAAAGTATAGGTCAAAAGAGCGTACATGTGTATATACAACTATATAGATGTATCATGGAGACACCACACACACACACACACACACACACCCAAAGGCACTCTCTTCCCACACTCGCACATACCCACATCCTCACCTACCACCCACACACCTACCCACCCACACACATACCACACCACTCACTCAACCATACTCACACACGCACCGCACACCCTCTTGCTCATTCAGATGATCATTGATGCGTAATCCGAGGGTTAAGGGCATCGTTCAATGAACGCCATTCAGTAAAAGAAGATGCAAGCATTTCTGGATTTTTATAGTTTGTATTTAATAGTTTTTGGGAGACACTTTCAAAATGTCGAAATCACCATTATAAACATATTGTTTTAAATCATTCGTATTATCTTATCTCGGCATCATGCAGTACTGCCAACCTAAAATCGTATTTTTGTCTTTCATTTGGATAAGGGGTACCAAACTCATTAAATGTCAATAATTATTCAGATCATAAAAATGTCAATCCCCATCACCTGTCGACCTGAAAACCTTTTATTATTCAATTATTTTCAATAGAAACAAGGTAAATATAGCCAAACATTTACAAGTGTGTCATCCCTGCACCCAAAGGCATTCGTTCTGTGAATGAGGGACATAGACAATTCATTGAACAATTAAATGTTTTCTATGAAGACAGGTGCGATGTATTGTATGGCATGATGGTGTGTGCATTCATAGACATCTATAGATTCTAGTAGGGGAGACCGGGAACAAATGTAACACGGGCAATTGTAACAGAGGCTCCCATTCCTAGCAGAAACACGCTATAAACTTAAAATTTGTAGAGAACATGCGCATTAATCGCTCCACATGCTGTATGAGTGTTAGCAGATTTAACGGTTCGTGAACTTTCTACAGCGGAAAAACCGTTTTTTGAGCATAAAAGTAATATTTCACATTACCATTGTTTTTCTTCTGGACAAATATGTGGATGAGCTACGGCTGTCATTTTTTGTATTTAGAAAATTATGTTCTTAGGCCATATTTTGCTAAAGTTTCTAACGACGCAATACCGAAGCTAAGATAGAAAAAAATCTCTCCAAATATGGTCACCTCTGCCAGGGGCAATTTGTAACAAGCTGTTACAATTGCCCCTGTTTCTGCTAAAGTAACTCCCGTAGGAAACTCGGTAAAGCAGATTTCCCGCTGAATCAACACCAAGCTATTAAATAACCAATCAGGGGCCGCGGAGCGTTTTGGAAGTGGAGGGGCTGAAGCAAGTGGGAGGAGACGTCTCCGCGAAGTGAGATAGCACCCTTAGCTCAAGCATCATAACTTTTAATGTATTTTCAATTATAATGCTTTACAAAAACAAAAGGTAACAACATCTATAACCTCCGACATGAAAATTAGGGTGGTATCTCACCTTCGCGGAGACGTCTCCACGACAGAATATAGAAATTTCGTCTCCGCGATGGATAAATAAATATTAGAAACGTATCCGAGACAATTTCATTAAATTGTGGCGGAGACGTTCTGGAGACGTCTCCGCGATATTGGAGACGTTTTTAATACATTCTGTCCGTCGCGAAAACAAAATTTCTATTCTATCGCGGAGACGTCTCCGCAAAGTGAGATACCAGAGCCTCAAGTTTTTTATTCTTGTTGTTGTGTTGTTGTTTTTAATAATTTATATTACTTTACTGGAAAAGAAAAAGTAAAAAAATATGAAGAGAGTGACCATTACGTTCTTTTAATGCCAGATTGTAAATAGGAGTAGACTTGGATATAAAGAAAATAGCAAAGAAAAGCCTCGTTGATAAGTTCAAGTATCAGAACTTTTATACTTTGAATGTATTGTCGATTATTTATGCTTACAAAAACAAAAGGTAACCATACCTATAATCTCAGACATGAAAATTCAATAACTTTTGAACATATCTGTCTAATACGTTTTGTTAGAATGCAATGAAATATTGATATTTTCCGAAAAAGTGCTTTAGTTTGTTTATCATTTGGTTCACTGTAATCAGAGCCTCAAGTTTGTTATTCTTGTTTTTTTTTATAATTTATATCACTTACTAGAGAACTTCAGAACTTTCATAACTTTGGATGTATAATCAATTATAGTTTCTTTTTTACAAGGACCAAAGGTAACCTTATCTATGAGCTCAAACATGAGGAATAAATAACTGTGAACATATGATTTGATTTCATTTATTCGTCGAGTGTTCATGGTATAACACATAAAAGAAACACTGACAGGATAGCCCATGAAAACCAAAAGGCCTATTTACAATGGGGGCATTATAAAATGGGGAAAGAAAAATGGGACCCCCCCCCCGACTTGTTTTTTTTTCTATTAATTAAAACGCACATATTAAAAGAGAGAAAAGAAGAAAGAGGAAGGGAGAGAAAGGAGAGGCGGAGAGAGAGAGAGAGAGGGGGGGGGGGCAGATAGGAAAGTTAAAAAAGTTAAAGAGGGAGTAATGAAGAAAAAGAAAGATAGAAAGATAGAAAGACAGAGGAGAGAGAGAGGAGGGATGGCAGCCCCCATAAAAAAAAATAAAAATATATTTTCAATATGATACCTGAAATATATGTCCAATACGTTTTGTTAAAAGGGCAAAGACATATTGATTTTGCCAGAAGAAAAAAATGGCGTAAATTTTGAAGATTGATTTTACAAAAAAAAGAAACAAAGAAAAAAAAAAAGCTGTAATTTTTAACTTCTTTCTCAGAAATGTATCACTTAATTTTCAAGAATGCGTTTATAGTCAAAAGGCGTAAGCCTAACATAAAGTGTTATACAACAGTTGTCAGTTAAAAGATAATTGTGTAGGTACAAAGTAGATAAAGAACCAAAATATGAATTAATGAAGGTTCTATAATTCTACAGTTATAAGGGTGAAGCCACAACAACCTAAAAAAAAATAAAAAAAAACTATCATAACTTTTGCCCATTTCATGCATATAACAAGTGGAAATGTAATATAAATGGGTCAAGCATTGTCATGTTTCATTATAATTAGTTTATGTGGTTAATGATGTTTAATTTGTCATGTGCATAGCTTTGATAAAGAAAAACAAAATGTTACAAGTTCATGTGTTACAATTGCCCCGCACGTCTGTTACAATTGCCCCTGGTCACGGGGCAATTGTAACACTCGACCTCTTTTTTGAAATGGTAATGGCTTCAAAAATGACTTGTTTTACTTAACCCAAAACCTATTCATATGTCAAGCTAAGATATGCATATTTCATTTTATTTAGTTTTAAGCAAGTATTTAGCTTCAATAAAGCTGATAGGTCAAATTTGGAAAAAACTGTACAATTGCCCCAGGTCTCCCCTACCCCCTTAAGAAGCGAAAGAGGATAGAAAAAGTACGGAATACGATTTTTTGTTGGCAGGTCTGCATCATGCCTTTGTATAAAAAAAAAACGTATTTGGGTGCACTGATGACGAAATTCTGCTCATGTGTAGCAGCATTGTACAGAATGTCTGAAAATCTGCAATCTTGCACGCTTAATGAGTAAGTTACGTTAGATAAACTTGACTTTACCTATCTGAGGACGAACAAAATTACATGACTTATTTTTGTACAGAAGCTTTTTACATAGAAAAACGTTAGGACCCCGGGATGATAGATTTATTTGTGCCGTTGTCTTGTAATGCATAATACTTTGGGGGTCCTTTTGTCTATTGTCTTCCCCATTGCTACAGAAATCTACGGGTCTATTCATTTACTGGTTTCAGGAGTGAAAAAGGGCAAACTTTCCCGCTCAAAACATACAAAATGGTTGATAACACTATAATGAAATATATCAATAAACAGAAAGGCTTGTAATTCTAATTTCAAGAGGTGGCTAATTAATTTAGCCAGGAGTGTACTCCAGTGATAAAGAAGATGTACAAAACATGAAATAATACGTATCCAATCTTTATCGTACTGCAAAAGAAGCCATGTTAAAATGTGAGATACACATACATGTACATGTAAATGCATTAAAATCTTGACCAAGTTATAATAACTGTAAGAAAAAGAAGTGTAATTAACGTTGGTGCATTTAGATGATTAAAGATGAAATTTATTGGATTAGTAATACCATCATATTGAATTCAAAAATCTAATATAATCAAGCTTTAAGCTTGTTATTGAAGTCTATTATTTAGCTGAACACTTCGAATTTTACCAACGTGACGCAGCTTTGTCCATTACGTAATCAATACAAATGATTTTTAGTGATTTTCTCTGCAACAAACGGATACAGATTGGAGTGAGGTTCGAATCCCAGTCACGTCTTTCGGATGGTGATGCCAAACATACACGACGCCAAAGTTTATCCCAGACGTAAATAATGCGTCGTTGCAACGTTGCCTGTTGTAACACGCCAAAACCCCTGATTCAACCAAAAGGGGAACCAACAAATAATAACAATAAAAAATAAAAAATAAAATAAAAAGAGATTAGAAGGAAAAAATGATTTGAAGGTGTTGTTGGGTGCGCTCCGCGCCAGATATAACCTCAACGCTCACCAAATACCTGGTTATTCAAACAAGCATTCGTCGAGTAAATGTAACTCTTCCCCTCTTTAATATGTTTCCTTTTTATAATTTTCTTTACTGCGCCAATAGAATCTTTCATGATGGATACCGGCGCATTACAAATGTCCAAGTTATTATTATTGAAAACATTAAATAGGTTGGATAATTACTGGTTTACCGCATTTAAATGACCTGATAATGGACCGAAACTCTTGCAGTCGCCACCAGTATATGAGTGAATTTGAAATTACACAAAGAATAAGCAAGTTTTCCAAGAGGAAAGGAGCAAAAGATGGAATGTCTTCTACGGCAGTCTTAGTGAAATATACGAGCATGATGACTCCGGCTGCACCTTGAAATATCAGATTTGTGGAGTAAACCATGACGAAAGTTCTGAGAATGCGTTTGTTCTCAGCCAGTCGTTGCTCCGTATGATCGTTGCTATTTGAGATTGCGCGGTAGATAAAGACATAGAGTAGTCCAATGGTTAGGAGCATGATGAAAAGAATGATTGCCGCAGTTTTAAAAAATTCCACCCTTGTGGCAAAAGGTGCGACTATTACTACCAAACAGGTAATGAAAAGCCAAGTTGAAATGGCGGCTATGATACAACGTGGTGTGGTGAGAAGTAACCGATTACCAAACGGATCAATCACAATGCTGATGTATCGATATACTGCGACTAGCATAATGTTAGTCATTGAAACGCCTAGGGGAGTTGCCACAATGGAATACAGTACGGGATTCTGAAAGACAAAAACACCCAAACAATAATTATAAAGTACCGGTTATTCATTTTAAGCACTGAACATATTCCTGTAAAGAGACATGCGGGTGGTTGTAAAGAGAGATAAAGTGGCGTAAAGAGAGATAAAGTGGCATAAAGAGGGGAGGGGACATTATCATTAGAAAAAGTAAGTACAAAAAATAATCAATTATTGAGAAGCAGTTTTTATTTTTAGACCATTTCTTTAAAAAGGAAATTTTTGACATAGTAGTTTTTTTCAGCCACACTTAAGCGAAATCCAGCTGACTAAAATATTAGAAAACAACAAAGCCAAGTATTACAATATGCAAACCCGTATTACGGATTGATTCATTTTAACATCCATCTTTATTCAATGTACGTATCTTACAGTAATTAGGTGTGTACTGATGTCACCTAAATTCACTTAAATTCTAAGTAAATTTAGTGGACATCAGTAAATGAATTTGACATCTCCCGACATTCTAATGTCAACAACTACTTGTAAACATATATGTTCGTTTCATATTTAATTTTAATTTGTAGGCATGAAGGCCAGATGGCCAAAAGCTAGCTAATATAAAGAAGAAAAAGGAGAGGTGGTCTTACGTCTCGGCTCCTTACAGTTGATATACCGAGTGAGTAAAAAAAAAATTAAAGTAAAAAGAAACCAATTTATCACCCCCAAATTATTTTACATATTCTGAAAGAGTAACTCCTCCTGCATCTTCTGGTACCAATTTTGTGTATGGTATGTCTTTACGCTTGGATGAACACGACACATTGTTTGCGGATATGCAAATTTCGAATTGTGCAAGGGTGGGGATAAAATTGAAACAATAAAAGCTGACAAAAAAGCAACTCATATCATGAATAAAATAGCATAACTTTTTAACAAAAATATTTTGAGCCAAATAACTTGGCGAGGGTGTTGTTACAGTTATCGACTAGATTCTGTGTAAAAAATTAGATTGATTCATCAAGTAATCCATGAATGAGTACACATCAAAAAGTAATCTGTCACTGACAAATTTAAAAAGGCCTCTTAATACTTTTGAAAAGTGATTATTCTGTCTTTGACGTGTGCTCACTCATTCTTGACTCTACATACCTATCTCATTTTCACACAAAATGTAGTCGACATGTGTAATGACACCCCTGCCAAGTTATTTGGCACAAGACATTTTCGTTAAAAAGTTCTGCTATTTTAACTAGGATGGAGTTGCTTTTTTGATAGCTTTTGTTGTTTTGATTTTACTCCCACTTTTGCACAATTCGAAATTTACATGTTCTCAAAAATGCGCCGTGTTCATTCAAGCGTAAAGATAAAAGGCACAAAATTGGTACCAAAAGATGCGGAGGAGTTACTCTTTCAGAATATGTATAAGAATTTGGGATTTATAAATGTGTTTTCTTTTTATTGACATTTTTCTAGGTGTGAAGTTTTTTTCTGACTCACTCGGTATACATACATATCGACTATAATATCGTACATAATTAAGCATAATTGTTACAAGAAAAATTACCATTACATGCTTCCATATTTTGAGGAGATCTACACCAGTCCTTAACGCCAGTGTTTTGATTTCGTATTCGTTTCTAGAAGGCGCAGATCTAGGATGTATAAGTCGACTTTTTACCAGTTAAGAGACATATCTTTTTCTAACTTAGTGGTCGGGTGGTCGGCCCCAGATCCACGCCTGGTTTCAAGAAAAACTGTAATTTATACTTGCCTGAATATAATCAATATTTTCACCATAATATACAGAAGCGACGATTGCGGAAGCAACATCAGCAAGTACAACGTTCATTTGAAATATATTATGCTGCTTCCATAACTTTCTGTTGAATAGAAACACTGCCAACGTCAGGAATGTAAGTATGATAGCACATCCGCTTATAACAAAGGCAACAGAGATATTCAAATACGTAGATTCGGTTGCCATAGTGGTGAAGTTATTCTTCATAAAAGCCATCTCAGTGACTCCACTGTTGCTATATTGTTGTTCTATCTCCTGTTCAATATGTTCTGTTTATGATTGCTAATGTTTGTTCTGGAAAAGTGTTGTAGCTAAAACCGTTGATCACAAGAACATGAAGAACGGCGTTATCGTGTTATAAATTTAATCATCATTGTTATAATTATACCAATTATTATCATCCGCCGAGCGCACCAAACAACCCCGTTTCCACCATTCTTAGTATTCGAATTTATGGAAGATATGATTTCCCTTTTTAATGTTGGCTTAACACTTGTATGGAAATGTTGTAAATATTGTTATTACAATAAAAACAGAACGTAACAACACCACAACAACAACAACAACAAATAATGATGTAACACTTCCGAAATATAGTGAAAAGGGGATGTTAATATCAATTTACTTTTGGCACATGTAGGCCTATGCCTTGCGATGTGTGAACCAACCCGTTTGCCAATTTTGTATATCCATTTCATCGGCCAATGGTTCAATTTAAAGCCAGTTTTTAATTTCATCTGAAAGCTGCAATATTTCGGCATTTTAATGATGTTCTCCGTCAATGCGTTTTCAATTACTATAATTGTGCCATGCATGCATAATTTTGTATGAATTGGGGGGTAGATTGCCAACTCGTCTAGACCCACTTTGACTAATGCCCGTTTGGTCTCATCCCATATGGCCTAATACCACTTGTCTTCAACCAGTTCGTCTAATTACCTTTTGGTCTAATTGCCATTTCGCCCATATACCATTTTGTGTAATTCCCATGTCGGCTAATGTCCATTTCGTATAATATTCCATTGGTCTAATACTCCTTGTTCAATTCCAATAACAATCTGGTAATAGAGTTAATATTCATTTGGGAATTAGATCAAAATGCCATTAGACAATTTGACTATAAGATGAATTGTCAATTTGACCAAGTATGACAATGACAAAATGTCTACCAGACCAGAATTTTTCACGAGATTGATGCACTCCAACCCCTTGGTCTTATCGCCTCTTAAATTTGTTTCCAAGAGGGTGGCCATCCCCCCGCATCCCACAACATCAGCCAATGAATGAGATGCAATGTAATACACACACACATGCACGCACACACACACACACACACACACACACACACACTCACACGCACACACACACACACACACCCACACACTCCACATTCACCCTCCCCCACACACATACACGTGCCCTAAGTTTTTTTATTTTTTAAATACACCCAATGTCACAAATCCACACATACAAACACACAACACACACACGCGCGCACACACACACACACACACACACACACACCTCATCCCTAACAAGGCAAATTAAATCAGAAAATAAAGTGTTTGGGATATAAAGTGGCGTTTTTTTGTTGCCTTTAGTTTGACAAATTAAGTCATTTTCCTTCTCTTTACTGTGAGAAAAAGGCTGAAGATTTTGAGAAAGATTCCAGTATTATAAATTGTTGTAATTGGAAAAAATAGTCTACAAATCATAGTATCCTGTAACACAAAGTTTTATGAACAACTGCAAATTTGAAACACCTTTTCTGATTGTATCTTTGTGAGACTTTTATGTAAGAGGTCTATGCAACAAGGATCCTGATTAGCTACCATTAATCTGTAATTGACCATAACTCTTTATGCTACAGGGTACTGTCTCTAAAAAGACTAAAATATTCTTTCCCCAGGAGAAATATTATTGATACTTTTTCAAACCAAATATATACCATTTTTGAAGAAAAACACAGTGCTTTGTGAATTTTAAGTAATCTCCATTTTTCATTAAAGACCTGTATCTTACCAAATTATTTTTCGAAAAGTTATAACCGAAGATCATCTGTTAATTTGCCAAAAATTTATAAAGGAAACGAAATAACTTTTATTAAACAGAATACTTAATTAACTGATTCTTTCTGTTGATATAAAATTGGTTCGAGAGGAATAAAAGTTTACAATACTTACTGCAGAAGAATTGGATCGTCTAATGAGGATGGAGAACGACCATACACTGAAAACCTAAACGGGTAGACCGACTAGCTTTAAAGCTAGTCGTAGTGATGCCCAGACTGACTAGCTTTAAAGCTAGTCAGTCACGACCGGAGCTATTTTCTTCCACAGACACAAAGTCCGGTTATTACGGACCTAGCTTAATGGCTCGTCGTCTCTACGGACTAGCTGAAAGCTAGTCCGTCAAGTATCGGTCACGAACGGACTAGTTTAATGCATAGCGGTCATGACAGACTAGTTTTAAAGCTAGTCCGTTTTGACCGGACTAGTTTGATGGACTAGCATAAAAGCTAGTCTGTAAGTGATGCCCCCAGACTGACGAGCTTTTAAGCAGGACTAGCTTTACAGCTAGTCTGTCAAGGTGTCAAACTAAGTCAGTCGCGCTTGTCTGTCGCGATGTTCTACTTCTGTCTTGACCGACTAGCATTACGAAATAGCTTAATATGCTTCATCACTTGTCAGAGACGTAAATCTGAAATATGAAGAAACATTTTAAAGATACGATTAAATTTTTTTCACAAAAATTCAAGAATGCATAGCCAAATCATTTTATTATGATGAATATCAGAATACAGGAATTAATACAGGAGGCACAATTAGTTAACATTATGGCAATATACAAATAATGTGATGTTGAGATTTAAATTTGGAAAATCAATATGTGAATAATTACACGCAAGCCCGGCCAAACAAACAGTAGATCAATCCATAACGCTAAAATATGTATTTTGAATTTATACTTCTATATGCTTGCTTCCATTGGCGCGATTGATGTCGACGCTGGGGGGGGGGGCTAAAATAGCATTTAGCATAAATTCAACATACACTTTAAAAATTAGGGAGACTATCCTCCAGAAAAAAATCGAGGGTGAAACGTCCCCACTGTCCCCCGCGGCTTCCCCGCCAATGGATTGCATCATCATTTCTTGTTTGTTGTAGCCTGCCTATTTTTTGCATTTCTACGATATCTTTCTAAGAGCCACCTCAGAATCCCGCCATCGCGCCTCTAATCCAATATTCTGTTTCCTTTCTGTAATCTTAAAAATATGGCACATATAATTCTAGAATTAGAATGAATTCATTATTTAATGTTGCTATTATCGTTGTCAGTAACACACATGCGCAATTATAAAATTAATTTGGCAAGGCAGAATTTGTTTCGCGTTGGTGATTGTAGTATATATCCATGGTAAAAATAACGATATCTACGAACTGAAAATAAGGAATTCAAAAGAGTACTCACACCATATACACATGAAGGAGTCCCATTACATCAAAATCTTCAAGTTTTAACGGGGTAGTATCGGATCTGCTTCCTTACAGTTGCTCATGTAAATAGAATTCACAATACAGATAATACAAATAATAGAGATGTCCTTATTCGCAATGCGCCATGTTATTTCACATCGATGCTATTCACTTGCATTCACTGCTGGTTGCTAGCCGCGGGCATTCACCTGTAATCTATAGAATATACCAGATTCTGGGTTCTATAGTACGAGGGTATATTCAATTAGCCTGTAATTAAAGAATGGAGAATACTATTTGAACCTAACTTGTGAATTGCATTCTTGTCGTGATTAATGTTATGTATCGAAGCTTTAAGATTGTCAGGTCAAAACAACCTTTGTTTGAGAAATGTGTTCACTTGATTAGTGTTCGGAAACATGGCAGCTCTAAATTTACAATGGAGATAAAATATGACATTGCCATCTGTGTGTATTTCAAAAGCTAGTCTCAGTCATTTCAATTGTAAGCGACATTTCAGCTATGTGTATCAATCCTAGTCGGTATCTCTACAGTTGGTAAATGAGGCTACCTATCTAATTTATAGACCGTCCGTCGCATCGACGGACTAACATCAGTGTGACGGACTAGCTTTAAAGCTCGTCCGTCAAGTTGAAGAGATTTGGATTCAGTTGTAAGCTAGTCCGTCTCGACGGACTAACATGACACACTAGCTTTAAACTAGTCCGTCTTGACTGACTACTTTAAAGCTAGTCGTCACTAATACGGACGAGGTTAGTTTCAGGTATGTTTCCAGTGTGGTCTAGAACGAAGAGGAAGGAGTTCTTCATCATTATGTGGTGCTACTCAGTGCTATGAAAGATGAGATGATTTACCAAGTTTGCCTAACATGGCACTTGAACTTCAGTCACAAACAAGACATATCTGCAGAGATAATTTGAAATACATAACTAAATAATATTCTGGATTTTTGGATTTTTAAAAATTATTATTAAGATCATGTAACCCGCCCCTGAAAAAAGTGTGTGTTTGTGTGTGGGTTATGCTGTGTATGTTTCTTTTTCGTATGTGGGTGTGTGTGTGTGTGTGTGTGTGTGTGTATGTTGTGTTGGTGTGTGGGACTGTGTGAGGTTGTGTGTAGCAAAGTGTAAACTAAGTGTATAGTCAATACAACATTATAGATGTATGAAACGCTGTCACATAATAATTTGTATGGGTGTCCACGGTCTTTCTAAGCAATGATAAGTCGAATAAACAATTCATCCTACTTCTTCTGAACTTAATTTCTAACCATTGTTAACAACCCATTACCCATCTACCTCAAATCCATCTTTTATTATCCATTCAATGGAAAAGTGTCGTGTATTTTTGCATCCATGCATGATGTGAACGTATTTCCTTCTTTTTCATTTCGGTATTCCCTTCCCCCTTCTTTTATTTGTCTTCTTTTATTTTGAGTTATCACTAAAGTGTAGGCTACAAAACAATGACAGGACGAGTATTTGATAACAGTGGTAGGGTGCACTGGTCCCTATTTTTCCCCCTTGAATAGGTTTTCCCGGTCAATTTTAAACTATCCGCGATCAATTTTGACATTTCTTACAAGCACTTTCGTTCGAAATGTGATCGCGATTAAAAATCTAAACATTAATTCAATTGACCAATAGCACCGCCTTTATGAGGTATCGTTTACATTGAATGAACATAAACGAATTCAATTGCAGAGAGTTTAAAATTGACCGGGGAAAACCTAAATTATTATCCAATAATCTGTACATAAAATCCTTCACCCACTACTCAAAATAAGTAAAACAGTGAAAAAACAAATTCAGAGACTATATAGCAGTAAAATTAAAGCATCCCGAATATCAGTGTATATGTTTAATATTTTCTCCTCTCCCTCCCATTTCCTATACACTGTTAGAAAAAATTACACAAGTTGTTTAAAATCTTAAACAACTGCGTGTTAACCGGTGAATCGCCCAGCGTTGTTTAGAAATTAAACAACCTGTAGTTGTTTAAAACTTTAACACTTTTGTTGTTTAAAAGTTTAAACAACCTGTTGTTTAATGGTTGTTTAAAATATCAACAGTATTGTTTAACGCTTCTCTCCAAAAATAAAAACGCCACAACTGTTGGTTAACGCGGCCGGGTATGCACTGAAAACCTAAACGGGTAGACCGACTAGCTTTAAAGCTAGTCGTAGTGATGCCCAGACTGACTAGCTTTAAAGCTAGTCGGTCACGACGGACTAGCTTTCCTTCAACACAACCCGGTTATTACGGACTAGCTTTAAAACTCGTCCGTCTCTACGGACTAGCTTGAAAGATAGTCCGTCAAGACGGACTACTTTTAATGCTCGTCGGTCATGACGGACTAGCTTTCCAGAAAGCTAGTCGGTCATAACAGACTAGCTTTAAAGCTAGTCGGTCACGACAGACTAATTTTAAAGCTCGTCCATCGTGACCGATTAGTTTGACGGACTAGCATAAAAGCTAGTCGTAGTGATGCCCAGACTGACGAGCTTTTGAGCAGGACTAGCTTTACAGCTAGTCGGTCATGGTGTAAAAGCTTGTCCGTCGCGCTTTTCTGCCGCGATGTTCTTGCTGCTGTCTTGACAGACTAGCATGACGGACGAGGTTAATATGGCTTCACCAGCTTGTCAGAGACGTCAAATCTGAAATATTAGAGGACATTTTAAAGATACGATTAAAACATGCACTTTGTCACAAGAATTTGAGGAAAAAAAATATTATGATGATATAAATCAGAAGTCAGGAATTAATACAGGAGGCACAATTAGTCAACATTATGGCAATTATCAAATAATGGGGGCAAGGGCCCCCAGGGGTCGCCGCCATGGCTTGCATCATTATGACTTTTTGTTGTAGGCCTACCTGCTTTAGCATTTTCGCCGTATACACTTGTCCTTGAGAGCCACTTCAGAATCCCAAAGTCTTGCCTCTAATCCAATATTCTTTTCTTTCAGATACAAGTAATCTAAAAGAAAAGTGGCGACTGTATCCATTATTAGAATAAAATTTCAAATTTCATAATTTAATGTAATTGTTACTATCGTTGTAAATACACACAATTTATAAATTGATTTGGCAAGACATAATTTTTCGCGTTGGTGATTATAGCATTAATCTATGTGAAAAAAATAATAACGTGAATTGAAATATAAGGAATTAAAAAAGAGTACTCACACAGTCATGTCACACGAAGGAGATCGCCATTATAATCAAAATCTTAAGCTTTACGGGGTATTACGAGTGTGCGTCTGTACAGTTTGCTCATTAAATGGAATTCACATACAGATAATGCAACTAATAGTGGTGATGTACTTTTCGCAATGTGCATGTTATTCAATCAATTGTACTACCTTCTATTCACTTCTGTTGCTAAGCCGGGCATTCACCAGCAACCTATAAGAATAGACGGTTCGTGGATTCTATAGTAACGAAGTATTCAATTAGCCTGTAGGGCCTAATTAAAGAATGGAACAATATTTCTAACCTACTCGTGAATGGCATACTTGTCATGATTGATGTTATTTCGGTTATCGTATTGCTCTCAGATTGTCAAGCCAAAACAACCTTTGTTTGAGAATGTTGATTGTATCCAAATTCTATTCACTGTTGTTGCTAAGCCGGGCATTCACCAGCAATCTGTAAGAAATTACCGGGGTCTTGAGTTCTATTGTAACATGCAAGGTATTCAATTAGCCTGTAATTGAAGAATGGAGAACAATATTTGGAATATACCGTTACTCGTGAATTGCATACTTGTCATCATAGATGTTATGTCTCGTAAGCTTTCAGATTGCAAGCCAAAACAACCTTTGTTTCAGAATGTATCAACTTGGTTATGTTCGGAAACAGAATAAATAGAGAAGGTACATTGAAACGACATTGCAACTATTTGTATCAAAAGCTAGTCAGTTATTTTAATGGGTAAACTGGGTCCACCAGCTACTTTTATGACCTAGTCGGTCGCGTCGACGGACTAGCATCAAGCTTGACGGACGAGCTTTAAAGCTCGTCCGTCAAGTTGAGAGATGTAGATTCAGTTGTATGCTAGTCCGTCTCGACGGACTAACATGACAGACTAGCTTTAAAACTAGTCTGTCTTGACCGACTTACTGTAAAGCTAGTCGGTCCATTGACGGACGAGGTTAGGTTTTCAGTGTGGAACTCACGACCTTTCGATTATAAGGCAGACGCTCTATCCACTGAGCCAACACATCTGTACATATACGAATTGAATGTGTGAGACTTAAGTCCTTCGCCATGATTGAAATGTTGCGCCAATTTACCTTCCATATGTAACGAGTGATGCCATTAGCTCATGACTATCACGTGACATTTGCCTCGACCTGTTTAAGCAAAACTGTTTAATATCTAAACTCTGATCTCTAAACAGGTCTTTTTTGAGGCTATAAAACCTCTCTTTTCCGGTTTTAAACAACAATGTTTAAATATTAAACAAGAATGTTTCATTTTTAAACTAAAATTTTTTTAAACAGCGAAATTTTTAAACAGCGTTATAACAGTGTATGGCATTATGTTAATAATTATGTTAGTCTTTGAGCTTATTTCTGATCTTTCGTTGTTATTTTTTCTGAAGCTAATTTCATAAGGTATATTTCACTAGGGGCTCATGATTATTCAGTTGTAAACTTTGAACTCAATTAATAAGTGTTTCGAATTTAGGTTGGCAAGAATAATTTGCCCCTCCCCCTCTGATTCATAAAAGTTTATACTACCAAACCCCCAAGCGTTTATCGTTTTATAGCAGGGTAAAGTATAGGTGAAAATAATCATGTTTCTTTCTTTGTGTTATACCGTTGTTATGACGGGTTACTATAAAATTCATGTTTGCACTATATTAATGCCAGCAGTGTATAAAACGCGTATCAGGAGAACCACCCCGGACAATTACCCCTGGGAAATAGGGTTAGGAGTAGGTGTAGAGCTAGGGGTAGATTTTTAGAGGGGGTAGTTATCCGGGGTTATTGTTCAGGGGTAGTTGTCCTAGAACCTACAAAATGTATTTGTTAAAAAAAGTGGTAGTTGCTGCTACCCTGCTTGGCGTTCAACAAAAGGGGGATAGAGCAACGTCCATCTGGCGCTGCTCAGCGGCTACATAAAATTTGGAGCAAATTTGGAGTATATTGATATTGATTTTAAAAAAACGGCGAGAAATGAAATTCCCCAGCGGATTTCTCGTGTTTACCCAGTTTATTTCGTAAATGACTTCTTGAACATTGCCCGGTCTTGAATAAATAACTTTGTTTGTGCAGAGTGTGAATCATCATATTTGATATTATTCATGAGTTTTTGCTGGAGTCTAGTTAAAAATAGCGATGCATGGATCCCGCATAATTATGTCTAATAATAGGGTTTTGTGACATTGTTAAAATTGCCATAGTACATTATCATATTCATTTGACTGATTTGAACTAATTTGCTAACTCATTGTGAATTCTTAAGACTCTACATTCAAAAGAGTGACCGGATTTCTCATTTGTAAATAAATATAAGATAGGGAAATGAGTAAACAAAAGACTAAAGTTATATCATCGTTTTCAGATTACTATCACTGATATCATTTGACCATGTGTAACCCTACGTCTATGTAGAATGAACATTAAAGCGCTCATAATCGTTTTGAGTCATTCTGTACATTTTTGTTCCTCATTTTTGTTTTCACGTTTTCATCACAAAGTTGAAATATTGCTCACCTCAATCCAACTATAAAAAACAACACAAATGGAGGAATAAAAAGAAAACTGTCAAATATTATATACAAATCTGAAATCCTTTGAACGCATTCCAAATTATTTACGAAAAGTAATTTCGATGTGTTATGTACGCCGAGTTCCTGTATATTCTGAATAATAAAGGGGTCAAGATGATCCCATTTTTGATTCATTTGCCGGATCAGTTTGGGAAAAGAATAGGATCATTTTGAATATTCGGTTTTAAAAGTGTAAACTGAATGAACAAACAAAATTTGTTTATAATTGCTAGTTTTGCAAGAAACAATATCAACTTATTGCATTCTATCTTCACTCAGATGTCAAAAGGCACTTGCCTCTCATAAAAGGAGTTCACGATTACGTTTGCCATTGCCTTAGTATTCTTTCTACCAGAAATATTAGGCCATAAAAAAAACGGACTCGTCATCATTATCATTCTGCTTCTAACATGAAAGTCTGCAAACAAATTTCATTTGTACTTTGAACCTGTGTCATTAAATAAACCGAAAATGAGTAGAAATGTAAATATTACAACACAAAGCAAGACATTTCTTTATTTAGACACTGAATGAAAATCCTTTTTTAAGAGAAAGGGACCTCGAAATTATATGTTTGTTCCAAAAAGTACCACTTCGCCTATTTACCATTTCGTGTAATTCCCATGTCGTCTAATGTCCAGTATAACTAATGCCCACTTGGTCAATTCCAGTAACAAACTGGTAATAGACCAAATATTCGTTTGGACATTAGACGAAAATGCAATTAGACCATTTGGCTATTAGAGGAATTGGTAATTTACCAAGTGGTCATTGGACCAAGGAGAAGTCCAAATTGTTAGTAGACCAAATGGCCCGAATTCACAAACGTGGTTTAGTTAGTCCATGGTCTAAATCAATTGTTTAAACCACGGATTTAGACCATGGTCTAAATTTTGGTATTCACAAACCACCTGATTTAGACCATGGACTAACCAAACCACGTTTGTGAATTCGGGCCAATGGGTTTAGCCCATGTGGTATTAGACAAACAGAGAACTGTACCAACTGCTGTTCCTCCAGCCCTGGGAAAACCGAAGCCATGTTATCATTACGAAAATTCAGGATTGAAACGAAAGAACACCAACACACAGCAAAATAATCCACTATCTGAATTCACTATCTATAGAAAAGGCCCCTTGGTATTATTACGTAGTCCCTATACACAGTCACAGAGATCCACAAATTTCTTTCGCTTTTATTGTTTGGAAACAAACAGACATGAAATAAAGGAAAACGAGCTGACCTATTTTGCCAAACTCAAAAGGACACAAGTGACAAAATGACATTTCCTGTAAAACAACACAATGTGTCGGTCATTTATTAAATGCAATATTATAATACCTTACCTAACATATCATCTAACAGGAGTAGAGTTTAGGGATGAAATTTTAGCCAGAAAAAAGACCACTTAAAACAACAAATGTCACTTGTTTCCTTTTGAAAAAGTAGGGTAGCACCGTCCCACATTTTCATGCAATCTATGTATTCAGTGGCGCGGGGATCAAGTTGGTTAACCTCGGTTATGGTACGATTCCTTTGAATGAATAAGCTAATGGTGTAATGGTGTAGATCCTTAATGCTACAGTCACACAGACACTTACGTATAGTTACGTTTTTGTTGTTTTATCCTTATTTCATCTTATATTCTATAATTTCTTATATTTTTCTTTGTTTTATTGAATGAACGATATTATCACTATTTCCACTGTTGACTATGACGGTAACGCATCCGTGGGGATGCGCAGGAAAGAAAATGATTTTTGGACGCAACCCGGACGTAACTCAACGTAAGTGTCTGTGTGACTGTAGCATTAGCTGCAGTCACACATACACTTACGTATAGATACGTTTGTGTTGTTTTAATCTCATTTCATCTTCTATTCTATCATTTCTTACGTTTTTCTTTGTTTTACTGGATGAACGTAATTATCAATATTTCCACTGCTGACTATGACGGGTAGGCATCCGTGGGGATCCGCAGAAAAGAAAATAATTTTTGGACGCAACCGGACGTAACTCAACGTAAGTGCCTGTGTGACTGTAGCATTAGATCCTTGCACATAATGTAAAAATCATTATGTTTTGCCTCAAACGCGTTATTTCATTTGATATATATTAAGAATTCGTTAATGTCATATATGGTCACATTTTTTAAGGAGTAGCTGAACGGACAATGTAAAGACATGGTCATATGACAATGCCAGAGCTATGTTGAATGCAACTGACAGGAAGACATGGAGGAAAAGTGTGCTTCTTCTGCTCTCAAATCCCCCAACGACTCCGGAAGAGTCAAGAGATTGAGTGAGTGAGTGTCACTGTGTAACATGAAAAATGTTAAAATGTGCGTGTTTAAGAATTTTTCATAGGATTGAGAGTCTCACGATTCTAATGAAGTCTCCATATACAAGAAGCAATGAAAATAAGAATATAACATAACTCATCAAAGTAATAAATCTTGGAAAACAGTCTGTTTCGTATTCAGGTGCTTTTATATGGAACGCTCTTCCAAATGATATTAGAAAATTGAAATCACGGAAAACTTTTAGACAATCATATAACACAATTCTTCTTGCAGAGTATATTCATATCTAATTTATTTCGTATGTAAATAGTGTAAATACTGTAAAATATGATGTAATATATATATGTTTTACTTTATGTAAATGTATATATAATCACAGTAAGCAAACTGGACGGGGCCAACCTAGATTAGCTTAAGCTATTTGTTGGCTCCATTTACCAAATGCATATTTATATTGAATTCTGTTTATGTATATTTTTTGCAATATTGGTAATAAATACAATACAATACAATACAATACAATATTTTAACATGAAAGTCACAATTTTGAAATGAATACTTCTACATCTGTGTAGAAGTATATATTTTAAAAGTTGCTTCCTTAGTCTCGTTTATACCCTTTACTTATTCAATTATATCTCTTCTCCATTCTAACACGTCTGAGGACTATTTAACTTTAATAATAGTTGAATAGTTCTTGGACGTGTAAGGCCTATATATATTATAAATCTACTCGATGTTTCTGCTATAAATAAAAAGTAGGCCTACTATCCGGGTAAAAGAATGAAAACTTTCACTCACACACACAAGAAATAAAAACAAACAAACAAACAAACAAAACAAAACAAATGCAAAGCATTTTGTATTTTGTAAACTAAAGGCCTATCAGGTCACACGCCACCTTGAAAAAAGTTCTGATTACTATGGGACTACCAAGATATTACTTTCAATATATCATGACATTTGTTCTATCGAGTGACCACAACAATGTTTAGAGTCACCCACACAGATTTCTATCTGAAATATAAAACCGACATGACTCACCTATTTTTTTAATCCTCGTCATAGGCTTATTATACATATCCACAGGAATTTCAAAAGGTTTTTCGACCATTGCACATGGTATCACGAAACGAAATGCATAGGCCTGTAGAGCCCACAAACATCGCTGGTGTCACCACAATGGCGCCCTAATACCACACGGCAGCTGTTTTATTTGCATAATAAAATACGAGTGTAGACAATATTTTATAGAAATGGGATTTCCCCTTAATGATGTAATGTTATTGTTTGGACCGCTCGTGGCTACTAGTTTCTCAGAAATATGTAAATTATGATAGATAATTATTATTCTTTTTTTTTTTAATTATGGGTCTAATACTTCGGAAAAAGATTTTATACTCCTACAGAAAAATAACTTAATTAAATCTTTAACTGGAATTTGACAGGCCTCCTTTTTCTTTCTTTTTCTTTGTTCTTCAGGTATTTACTATATTGCCTTACTTCATAATTACAAGATAAACAATCCCTTTCAAAATCTATCAATCGTATTTTGCATCCGTGTGGAATATGATTAAACAATCTTTCTTTTTCTTTGTTCTTCAGTATTTACTATCTTGCCTTACTTCATAATTACAAGATAAACAATCCCTTTCAAAATCTATCAATCGTATTTTGCATCTGTGTGGAATATGATTAAACAATCTAAAGCTTCATTTTACGAGAACAAGATCTCAAGCTGTGAAGACGACCCGAGATAGTTATACAAAGTCATTAATGGTATTCTACATCATCAAAGCAAACCCAAATACCCCACCCATTACTCTGATTTAGATTTAGCCTCTAAATTTAGCGACTATTTCGATACTAAGATCAAGAAGATACGGAATGATCTTGATGCCTCTACAGCAGCAGCACCGACACTTGACATTATACACTGTCCGTCATAAAGGTGGAATATTTTTTTGCCGCTATAGCGACATGATTTTGCTCTGACTTTAATTTCTTGAATATGTTTGTCCCTGCTTTTTCTTTTCGGGACCCTGGTTCTATCTTGGACATTCTCCCAACCCTTCACGTTGACCTTTTTCCAAAAAAGTTTTGTCAACCCCCGTGATGCCCATTTTTGTCATTTTTTCTCATTTTGGGGGCCTTTTTTGTTTTCCCGGCCGATCAAGCCCCCCTCAGTCCTACCCCCAGGAAACGCGACTGAGGTGTATTGTTTTATATTGTTTTTAAAGTTAAATCTATATTTCTGGGGACAGGCTTAGGTCTCTTGTCTAGAAGAGGGGTTGAAGTAAAAAACGAGATTGGTGAAAATTCGGAATATTTTATTCCATCTTTATGCTGAAAACAAAAGAAATGAAAAACAACCTTTAACCCTTAAATATCATCATTTTCCCCTTAAATTTTGTGTAGTCTTGATGACAAGGCTGTAAATAGTAATTATTGATAATATTTTATTTTGATTTATGTTAGGTTGAGATTTTACAATACAATTTAGGTAAGATAGAAATTTCCATGGTTTAAAAATGAATAAAATGAAAGTTGAACCCCAATCAAAATAAATTTTGACCCCTCCCCTAAACAAAAGAGTCGAGCCTGTAACCATACATCTAGATTTAATTTTAATGAACAATAACAAATCTCCACCTCAGACGTGTTTCCTTGGGGTAGGACTGAGGGGCCTTAGTGGGTCGCGTGAACAAAAAAGGGCCCCAAAAAATAAGAAAAATTACGAAAATGGCCATCTTCTGGGGATGACAATTTTTTTTTAAAGAAAAATCCCCGGGAAGGTTGAGGGAACGTCCAAGATATACCCAGGATCACAGAAAGTGAAAGCGGTGACAAATACATTCAAGAAATTAATAACGGAACAACATAAAGTCGCTTGAGCCAGAAAAAAAATATTCCACCTTTATGACGAACAGTGTGCCTACTTCTGATGACGTACCTGCATTACGCTCCTTCGACCCTGCAACTTGCCGACCTGGATCCTGAAAAAACATGTTAAATGTCTACTGCCATTAATCTCTTCGACTGGGTGTGTTTCCTGATACCTTCAAAAGTGCCATTGTTCGCCCATTGTTGAAAAAGCCAAATTTGGATATTGAGAACTTGAAGAACTACCGCCCTATATCTAATCTTAAGTTTCTTTCCAAAGTTTTGGAAAGGGTCGTCTCTTCACGCCTCCATGAACATCTTGATGATCATGGCTTTCATCTCCAGTGCAGCACGGATTCACTCCTAGTAAATCATGTGTAACACAACTCACATCTATTACCAATGCCTGGTTATCGATATTAGACAAGCGTCGTCCACCACCCATTGACGCTGTCTTTGTCGATTTCTCGAAAGCATTCGACCGTATGCCCCATGATGTCCTCCTGCAGAAACTGTCCTCACTTTACAATGTATCGGATAATTTATGGCACTGGATTCGGTCATTCATTTCCAATCGTAGACTTCAATTATCTTCCTGGTCCACCCCTACTTCTGGGATTCCGCAAGGAAGTATTCTAGGTCCTTGTCTTTTTAATATTTTTATCAATGATCTACCATGGATAATTAATTCCACATGTCCCTTTTTGCGGATGACACCGTTATTTTTCGCCTATTACCTCTGCCCTTGATCAAGTTTCCCTGCAATGTGATCTTATTTTAGCTCAATGGTGTGTCACAAACAAAATGGGTCTTAATACATCTAAATCCAAAGTTATGAGATTATCATGCTCGAGAAATCCTGGTTCCCTAATTATTCTATGAACTCGAATGATCTAGAAGTAGTGAGTGAAATTAATACAATCGTCTCACCTGGGACGATCATGTCTCGAACGTATAGTGTCTCGTGCCAATAGGTTACTCGGGTTGCTCTCCAGTTTTGTCCTCTGGTCTTTCTACTCAGGGTATTCTGCTGTACAAGTCCATAGTTCTACCAGTGTTAGAATATGGCCTTCCTGTTTGGAATCTGCATACAAAAACATTAGCCAACCAAATTGAGAGGGTGCAACGTAGAGCAACCCGGATCATATTAAAGCAAAGACGTCAGCAAATGAGTTACGAAGATAGGTTGTCTATTTTAAATTGGTCCACGCTTGCGTCTCGTAGGAATACTTATTGACTTTGTTGTAAATGTCATCCGTAGGGTCAACTGTAATGAAGTCCATGATATCATCAAAGTCAACACCAGGTATAATGATAACTTAAAATTCAAACATTTACTTGCACGTACCGAGCGTCTTCACTCCTCACCCATCCATGCATTTCCTAGATTGTGGGATAGTCTGCCTATTGCGCAATGATTTGTTGTTAGTCCAGAATGATACATGGTGTACTAGACTTAAGCGATATATGCATTCCTCTGACTAAGTTATTTAATTATGTCTCGAATATACATGTACATCCATATTTCAAATCTTATGTGAAACATGTATTTAATTAAGCCTTTTATTATGATTATAATGCATTACACTAAAATGCTCACTTAGCAATTTGCTCACAGCTTCCGTTTTAGTTAGCACGATTGAGTTTTTATATTAAAATAATTAGTTTATTATTATGTTAATATAGGTTTTCCCGGTCGATTTTAAACTCTTTTCAATCGAATTCGTTAATGTTCAGTCAATTTAAACGATACCTTCCCGGAGCGGGGCTATCGGTAATTTAAGTTAACGTTTAGAGCAATCTATTTCGTTTATGTTCTTTCATAATCGTTAATGATCATTCGTATTCGTTTATGTGCGATCTAAAGTGTTTATGTGCAGTGAACTTCGTCAATGTGCATGAAATCAAATTCGTGCGATCAATTTAAAAAATAATATTCCCAGCTGTATAAAGGAAGTGGAGGTGAGCTTCCAGCAGTCAAATTCGTTTTTAGGCATGCAATTTAAAACGGTTTAGGCCTATCCGTGTGAACACACGAAGCAAGGGGGTGGCGCCCATGGTAAACTCAAAATAAATTTATAAGCAATAATTTGTATTCAGAGGCTGTGGAACAAATTTGAAAGGGGGGGGGGCACTTTTTTTTCTGAAAAGGGGCCCTTTACCTCAGTGGCATAATGAACAAAATTTATGGGATAGGGAGGGGCTGGGTATTAAAGTAGTATTTTAATTCATTATGCTGTTCAATATATTGATTTTTGAGAGATTAAAAGTGCCCCCTTTTAAAAGAAAAATGTACATTTCAGAGTTTAAGCAACATTACAGTTTAAGCAACATTACAGTTTTATTACACACTTAAAGCAAAGTGTAAAATTATTGCCCCCATGATAATGTTAAATACCAATTGCAAATAGATTTACATATTTTAAATGATTTTTAAAAACATAAGTGCTAGAAAGGGCATTAAAAATACGTTTAGAGGGATGTAAATAGGCCTATGTGCTTCTGACAACACTCCTTTACAATAGTTGCCTCCGGCAGCAGGGTAATTGGTCTCATGCGTATTGCTTGGTATTCCCTTTTTATGCGAGGTCGCATAGCGACCGAGCGGAAAAATTCGGGTTTAAAAAAAGAAACTGTGGAGGAAAAGGGTTCTTTTTAGTAACAAGAGAGCCTCTTTAAAAAAAAAAAAAAAAAAAAAAAAATTGTCGGTGGGCCTTTCAAAAAGTCTAAAAAGTTTTTTTTTATAATATGAAGTGTCGTTTGTAGCCAAGAAAAAAGGGCACTTTTAGTAACGAAAAGGGACAATTTGTTATTTTTTTATTTTTTTTGTGGCATTCGGTCATCGAGAACGTCATCATGTAACGGTCACAGGGGTACGATTTATTGGTCAAAATTGTCGATCTTGCATCTTTTCTGTCTCTCCCTTTTTTTTCTTTTTCGTTTCCTTTTTTTTTTTTGTTTTTTTTTTGTGTTTGTTTGTTTGTTTGTTTGTTTGTTTGTTTTTTGTTTTTGTTTTTGTTTTTGTTTTTTGTTTTTTGTTTTTTTGATGGGTGATGGGGGGCCCCACCTTTCTACGAGCTATTTGGTCAAATCTGAATTTTATGTAATACATACTTGATCTTTCAATACTTGATCTAATTGTCACTTGGTCTATCGACCATTTCAGGCGTGGATCCAGGGGCGGGCAGTGGGAAAGCTCCCAACCCTGCACCAACAAACAAAAAGAAAAAAAAGAGGAAAATAGTAGGGAAAAATGATTGCCAGCCGACTGACCAATTCCACCTCCCCCACCCCCCCCCACCGGCCGTTACATGATGACTTTGTTGATGGCGAAGGCACGAGAAGTTTTAACACCCCCCACCCCCTCATGTTTTGCAATTTTTTAATGAATAGAGTGAGAATGGGGGCTGCAGCCCCTACTTTGTTTTATACACATTAGTTTTGTTTTTATTGTATTTTTTTGTTGTTTGTAAACATTTCGTTTTCGAGCAGACATATATTTTTTGAATTTATTCTGATAAAAACGCAAACGTTATAATCAGCCTATGTTTTTTGTTTTTGTTTTGTTTTGTTTTGTTTTGTGTGCGTGTGTGTTTTCCAAGCACAGGCTCCCCCTTCCCCCATGATCAGCCTTTTTTCTGACAAAAACACTTTACGGCCCCCTCCCAAATTTTATTTTCCTACCCGAGCCTACAATTCCTAATTTGTATACAGTTATTTCTAAAGTGGATGCCCCAAAACGAATTTGAATTCACCAGAAGACGGGAATTTTACGACGGACGAATTTGAGCGAACATTGACGAATGCGACTGCTCACAACAGCAAATTCGTTGGCGCAATTTGCAATTGGATTGAACGGTGTTTGATTTTGGCTACACATAAACGAATTTCATTGCAGATTTGTAATCGCGATCACATTCCGGACGAAAGCGCTCGAAAGAAATGTCAAATTGATCGGAGATAGTTTAAACTTGACCGGGAAAACCTATACTTACATTATCTGAACTTAATTTTGTCATATTAGTTAATTATTGATGCAGTATGATTTAAACGATAATTGCATTCTTCTTATTAAGTTATTGAAATAAGTCTTGAACATACATCAATTTTCAAAATAATTATTATATCATTATGTTGATACTCACATTATCTGAACTTAAATTATCGGGCTTACATGCAATATTCCTTATGCCCTGACACTATTGATGCTTTTTATCTTCTCGTTTTGGTAAGTTGTCTACTATTGTATACAGCTCCTCTTTTTTCTCTCTCTTTATTTAAGACGACTGAAATGCAATTTGGTTTCATTGCTCCTTTACTCTATGCATAATTTCATTATGCTATTTTCTAGCTTATGTACCGTTTCTCTTTCGGTACTCACCATCACGGGTTTATTCTTGTTCCTGTACAATTAATGTTATTATTGTGTAAATGTAATTTATTTCTCTCACAAATGTATCATTTATTATGATTGTTTTCGAATACATCGGGATGATTTAGGGGATAAAGGTCTGTGGACCAAAGTCATTCAGTTGACTGTTTTATACCCGGGCAACTTATCTCTGTGTATTCGAACCTTTTTTTAACATTTGTGTCAGCAAATTGTTTTTTCATAATTCTTGCAATGCATTGTACTTGATATATTATTGTATGATTTGTAATCTTTTGTCGAATAAAATAATAATAATAATAATAATAATAATAATGAGCCCCACCAGTCAGCATACAAAAAATATCATGGGACGGAGAAGGCTTTGGTCAACGTTCATAACGATATCATGCTAGCACTAGATAATAAACAAGCTGTATTTATGATTCTTCTCGATCTGTCGTCAGCGTTTGACACCATTGACCAAGACATCTTACAAATACGCCTTTCAGATGTTAACATTAGAGACCGTAAACTGGTCTGGTTCAGATCTTATATGAGTGATCGTTCGCAGTCAGTGTAGATTGGCGAATGTGTGTCTCCAGGGATTCGCCTCTCATATGGTGTTCCTCAAGGTTCAGTTTTAGGCCCATCTCTTTTCAGCATTTATTCTAAACCAATTGCTGATATTGCACGAGCTCATGATGTATATGTCCATCTTTATGCTGATGATACTCAACTTTTTATTTCATTCAATCCGTCAGATCAGGATGATGTAGATAACAAGCGTCAGAAATTAGAAAAGTGTGTTGCTGACATCAAAGCTTGGATGAGCAGGAACAAGCTTAAGCTCAATGATGCTAAGAGTGAATTTTAAATTCTTTCATCTAAACACCAGAAGGTTGACTTATCGTTTGATACTATTCGTGTTGGTAACTCAGATGTTTTATCCTCACAATCTGCACGTAATCTTGGAGTATTATTTGATAGTCGCATGACAATGAATGAATTTGTACAAAAGACATGTCAGGCCACGTATTTTCAATTACGAAACATTTGCAAGATTCGCAAGTTTTTGTCAAATAAAACTCTTGCCATCATTATTCATTCTTTTGTAATTTCACGCCTTGACTACTGCAATTCTCTGTTATATAATATGCCATCATTTCAATTAGCTAAACTACAACGTGCACAAAACTCTGCTGCTCGGGTTTTGTCAAGAACCCGCAAAAGGGATCATATTTCCCCTGTCTTGAAAGGGCTGCATTGGCTATCAGTAAAGGAACGTATTGAATACAAAATTCTGCTTATTACTTGGAAGGCAATGCATGGCTGTGCGCCTGCATATATATTTAATCTTCTTACAGAATATGTTCCTAGTCGTAATCTACGCTCCTCAGGAAAAAACTTGCTTGTTACAAAAAGAAATGTATCAATGTACGGAGATCGGTCATTTTCTTCAGCTGCTCCAGCTTTATGGAATGCATTACCAACACAGATTCGTTCTTTGGAGACATTAGAAACGTTCAAATCTAATCTCAAAACATTTCTTTTTGAGAAGGCATACTAACTTGAATATTAATGTTGTATTATATTGCAAATTGTAGTTCTTTATATAATATTATCAAAATATATATCGTTTTTTTTACTGTCTGTGTGTTTGGCATTGACAATCCTTTCCTCTTTGACTTTGACATGGCAGATTTGGAGTGTGCGCCTCACAGGCTGTCCCTCTTTTTTGTTTTTATTAAGAGAATGTGTTTGTAACTACAATCATGTATGATGTATGTTGTTCAACACTTTCATCTTGTTTTACAATGCGCCTCGCAATAGTTTAACTAGACAGATGGCGCTATACAAATGCGTTACTATTATTATTATTATCTCTCTCTCTCTCTCTGCTCCCAAAGGTTCCAAATTGTGAATATGAAAGTCAATGACAACGAACGTAGAGGGCGACAACACAAAACAGTTTGGTTGTGTTGTCGCCCTCTACGTTCGTTGGTCAATGACAATGACAATGACAATAATGGTATGATTGGTGACGCGCATAGCAATAAGCGCATATTGCATCACTTAACGCGCTTCCTGCTAGCTCAATTTAATTTAAACGGATTTTTCAGGCACTTCGCCACTATTATTAAGATTAAGATTTAGATTGTCCCATTATTAAACTTACCGGTATTTCAGATTTCTCATTTCAAAGGTTACAAATTGGAGAGAATTTGACTTTGCAATGTTTTTCCTCTCATCTATATTCTTCCTGGCGATTTTCAAGCAATCGGGTGGTGTTTCTTTGTCGGGATGTGTGGATACCCCAATGGTAAGGATATCAGATATTTGCAGTTCGGTGTCCTGATAAAGACTTGAAATTTTGAATTGAAATAGTTAATAAGATTAAAGATGTTTAACGTCGGACAAGATTACTAAGACAAAATTTTTAGAATTGGTTTGTGCTCAGATGCAGAGATTTTCTGAAATCCAAACGGAAAAGCCTATTTTGTCTTGTTTCGAGCATCCAGCCATTCCATCTTACTTTTCCTGTTTTTGTTTTCTTTTGTTTTGCTTGCTTGTTTGTTTGTTTGTTTTTTAGACTGAACAAAGTTAACACAGTTAGGCTAATCATGAGGCAAAAGCAAAATGATAATAATAATAAATAAACAAAAAAAAATAAAAATAAAAATATGCTTCATTTTGTAGGACACGCAACCCCAAATCCTAGTATTGTGCTAAAACTAAAACTAAGTTAGGCCTAACGTTAGAGAATCTATGGTAATCTTTAGAGATTTTTAGAAATCTATAGGGAGGTCTAACTTAAAGAGACATAACGAATAAGGCCCAAGACATGATTATAATACACACTGCCTTATTTTTTTTTATTCCGTAGGAGCTCTACTATGTTGCAAGATTTGGATTTGGCCCCGCTGGTGGACAGCTCTCCTTTGAAATAGAGTGGCCAACAGATTTTGTAAGTGGTCGGCGGCGTATTGACACCAGTCAGCGCTACACTTTAACCACCCTAAAAGTGCACCCTCAAAAAACAGTGCAAATTGTTTTTACCTAAAAAGGGACCATTTCAAATTTTTTAAAGAATTGATTTTTTTTTTCTGAAAAGGGACCTTCTAATGAGTCACTATTTAAAAAATTATTTGGCATTGAAAATAAAATATTGGGGGATCAAATATTTTCCCGCTTGTTCGTCACGGGAATAACAAAAAAATTAAAAAAATAAAAAAATGTAACAAAAACACAGTGCTAATTCTATGCACCTAAGTCGATTCCTCAGCGTTATATCCTTTCTTATGGATCCTGCTGAGTATCGTCATAGACATAGACATAGACAGTATTGCTGCACCAGACAATGTGAAGGGTGGTGTCAAAAGTGCCTCTTCTGTGCCCCTCCTCCGCCTTTGGACATTGTAACATACTTCAGTAAAGTTATATAGAGTAAAACCACCAAATACCGGACACTTAAGCATTTTTGGATTCTAAAAAAAATTTTAATCGCCGAATTATATAAAACTCATATGTATTTGGTAGTACAAATGTTCATTAATAATCTTATTAAAAACAGAATTGATAAAAAATATGGTAAACATTAATTATTTGCTTTCTACTGAGAGCTTGTTTTTGTCTAAATATCGGATGCGCTCGTTAAATATCGGATATATTCGGCGATTCGCCGCGATCGATTTTGGCAGTCAAAATCACGCTCTAAACAACATGAAATAATTGCTTGATTGTTGAAACAGCAACTTATTTCTGTCGCGCAAATGCCGTTTTTATAAATTACAAAAAAAAAAAACATAAAAGAATCGGTAAATAATAATTATTTACTTACCAAAAGAACCTCTTCCGTCTCTAAATATCCGATGTGTTTGATGAGCTCAATGCGCCTGCGCCCTAAAAAAGCCAGCGCATGCGCGATGTACAGCACGCATTTCCCATTCACTCCGCACCAATGTCCGATATGAAGCACGTGGCTATTTTTAGAAGGGTGTGGAAAATTCCATTGGTAGACCGTGGGCCGGTACCGATTTCACTTTTTTTTTCGATACGGCGAACATGTGACATCTCAGCTGTTTATTTCCAGCAAGGATCGTATCTCCCGTTCGGAATTTTTTTTTGGTCGTCGATCTTTTGGAGTCCAAAATTAACCTGGGTCATAAGGATTTCTGGAAATCACAATTATGGATTTTACCCCTGGATTTTACCCCTGGAAGATATTTTTTTTAGCAGCAACCTGACTCTACTGTGTTTGCAGTGCAATAGAAGGTAAGTCCATCTATCATATGCATGCAAGTTACCCTCCCGTGCGGGGCCCATTAGCTGTCTGGGGGGAGTTGAAGACCAATTTGTCCGATATTTAACAACGTCCGATATTTGGTGGTTTTACTCTAGGTCTACTCTAGAACTTTCAACAACAAAAAAAATTCGAATGTTTTTTATTTGGATCTCGCATGAGATAAATGGATAAGACGCTAGTATTACTAACAAAAGTACATTGGATAGAGATGAATAGAGATGAATAATTTAGAATATAATTCATCTATAAGATATAAACCTAATAACGCATTTGTATAGCGCCATCTGTCTAGTTAAACTATTCCGAGGCGCATTGTAAAACAATATGAAAGTGTTGAACAACATAAATCATACATGTAGTTACAAACACATTCTCTTGATAAAAACAGAAAAGAGGGACAGCCTGTGAGGCGCACACTCCAAATCTGCCATGTCAAAGTCAAAGAGGAAATGATTGTCAATGCCAAACACACAGACAGTAAAAAACAATATATATTTTGATAATTATATAAAAAACTACAATTTACAATATAATACAACAATAATATTCAAGTTAGTATTCCTTCACAAAAAGAAATGTTTTGAACGTTTCTAATGTCTCCAAAGAACGAATCTGTGTTGGTAATGCATTCCATAAAGCTGGAGCAGCTGAAGAAAATGACCGATCTCCGTACATTGATACATTTCTTTTTGTAACAAGCAAGTTTTTTCCTGAGGAGCGTAGATTACGACTAGGAACATATTCTGTAAGAAGATTGAATATATATGAAGGGGCACAGCCATGCATTGCCTTCCAAGTAAGAAGTAGAATTTTGTATTCAATACGTTCCTTTACTGATAGCAAATGCAGCCCTTTCAAGACAGGGGAAATATGATCCCTTTTGCGGGTTCTTGATAAAAACCCGAGCAGCAGAGTTTTGTGCACGTTGTAGTTTAGCTAATTGAAATGATGGCATGTTATATAACAGAGAATTGCAGTAGTCAAGGCGTGAAATTACAAAAGAATGAATAATGATGGCAAGAGTTTTATTTGACAAAATCTTGCGAATTTTGCAAATGTTTCGTATTTGAAAATACATGGCCTGACATGTCTTTTGTACAAATTCATCCATTGTCATGTGACTATCGAATAACACTCCGAGATTACGTGCCGATTGTGAGGATGAAACATCTGAGTTACCAACACGAATAGTATCAAACGGTAAGTCAACCTTCTGGTGTTTAGATGAAAGAATTTAAAATTCACTCTTAGCATCATTGAGCTTAGGCTTGTTCCTGTTCATCCAAGCTTTGATATCAGCAACACACTTTTCTAATTTCTGACGCTTGTTATTTACATCATCCTGATCTGACGAATTGAATGGAATGAAAAGTTGAGTATCATCAGCATAAAGATGGACATGTACATCATGAGTTCGTGCAATATCAGCAATTGGTTTAGAATAAATGCTGAAAAGAGACGGGGCCTAAACTGAACTTGAGGAAACACCATATGAGAGGCGAATCCCTGGAGACACATTCGCCAATCTTCACTGACTGCGAACGATCACTCATATAAGATCTGAACCAGACCAGTTTACGGTCTCTATGTTAACATCTGAAAGGCGTATTTGTAAGATGTCTTGGTCAATGGTGTCAAACGCTGACGACAGATCGAGAAGAATCATAAATACAGCTTGTTTATTATCTAGCGCTAGCATGATATCAGTTATGAACGTTGACCAAAGCCGTCTCCGTCCATGATATTTTTGTATGCTGACTGGTGGGGCTCATGAAAACCATGATCATCAAGATGTTCATGGAGGCGTGAAGAGACGACCCTTTCCAAAACTTTTGAAAGAAACTTAAGATTAGATATAGGGCGGTAGTTCTTCAAGTTCTCAATATCCAAACTTGGCTTTTTCAACAATGGGCGAACAATTAACAATTAATAATTATTAATTATGATTAAAAATTTAATACATGATAAAAATGTGTGTGAGAATGAAATATGTATTTTTAATAATTCTCTTCAACCTTGTTTTTTCTCAGGAAGATCATCCTAAATACGCGATCGCTCTTCTTACAGCATCTCAGCACATCGCAACACGGTTAGATTCTTTGGTAAATAATCTAATCTTGAACATTATATTTTATAGGAGAGGTTAAATTCTTCGTTTGATTTAACTAGGTCAATCATAATGCTATTCAACAGGTTCAATGGGAATACATAGTTTTACTGGTTTCTAAGTGCGACTTGTTTACATTTAACCTGTGTTCCGATTGATTTCACTATACGGTTTCACATTGAAATGTGTTACACTGTAAAAAAATATTTGTATTTTTACAGCAAATCTACTGTCAGCAGAGTCGCCATAAAAAAAAAACGTATTATAAAAAACAGTTTTGTTGTAAATTTCTCCTGCAAATAATTACATGAGAAATACAAAATATACTTCAGGAGTAACACATTTGGTTCCGTTTTAACCAACTGAGTAAGCTATAGAACTCTAATGATTTTTTTTTTCTTCTCTTTCATTAATTATTACAGGAGAAATTTACAGCAAAACTGTTATTTTAAATTACATTTTTGTATGGCGACTCTGCTGACATCACTTTGCTGTATTATTTTTTTACAGTGTACTTTTGGAAAGAGTGTCTTCGTTTATTTTGTATGTGTGAGGGAATGGACTAAGAGTCGAACAATCAAATCGGGTTCACACCCTGATAGCAGACTGACGTCTTAAAGACGTCTTAAACTGGTCAAAACTGGTCAAGGTGTGGGTGGGGATCTGGTTGGTCAGATGGGGGGTGTTGGTTTCTTGTTTTGGTTCCTTGTCTATGGGATATTTGGGGTGCTCTTGTCGTTATAACTTACTTTGATCATTCTTTTATGAATGTCTTTAGAGCTGACGTGGCTTTCCAGTAGGCAGGTAACGACTTTATTGTTAGGAGCATCTGATATTTGTAAATACTTCTTTTTATATGTTTCTATTCTCGATCGTTTTGAGTTTTTATGTGTCTGTGCTTTGGTAAGTGGGGTTTGCGGTTGTGGACTTGTTTCTGAGAGAGCGTGGTGTAATGGGGGGTTTTCTAGTGTTGTTTTTTTGGGAAGTCAAAAAATTATGACAGTAGATATGATCGGCTCCTCTTGAGTGGGAGGGTTCTTTTTACGTTTTGGGGTGGTTAGGTGGTGATTGTGTTGTTTTGGGGTGGGTTTTTCGTTTGCTGGGGACGTCTAATAAGATTGGGACTTGTTTATCGTTCGTCATATTGGGGGTGTGGGGTGTTGTTTTGTAACCTAAGATTATTACGAACATTTTATTTGAAGATTTTTGGTGGGTAATTTTGATTTATTTTGTTTTTGGTTTGGTGGTTGGTTCAGTTGGAGTAAGTGCCGCGGACGTTCTCTGCGTCCTATGCGTCTTTAAACGTCTATAAGACAACTTTTTTGTCTATTTTTTACCCAAATATGATATCTTTAAGACGTCTTTAAGACGTTTATACAGATCACTTTCCTTGTCATTTTTGACCAAAATACGACATCTTTAAGACGTCTTTAAAACGTCTATAAGACAACTTTTTGATGTTCTTTACGACGTCTATAAGACCACTTTTCTTGTCAGTTTTTGACCAAAAATACGACATCTTTAAGACGTCTTTAAAACGTCTATAAGACAACTTTTTGTCTATTTTTACCCAAATACGATATCTTTAAGACGTCTTTAACGACGTTTATAAGACCACTTTCTTGTCATTTTTTTACCAAAATACGACAATCTTAAGACCGTCTTTAAAAACGTCTATAAATGATGTTCTGTGTCATGAATATTCATAAGCAGTATTCTGAGATTTGAAAAAAAAGGGGACAAATGAATAGAAATATGCAATTTTAAGCCATGTAAACCGGCATTTGGCTTATTGACATAATCAAAATTGTTTTAAATTATTATCATATTATGTATAAAACACAATTTCAAGGTGCTTCATAATGACAATTCTTCATATTTCATTAACAAAAGTGTAATTTAATAATAAGTAACTGTCTTTCTTCAAACATTTGTCTGTAGCACTTTATATAGCAGGACCGGACACACTGCCAGTATAATAGGCCTTTGGTAGGACAGCATAGGTTATAATATTAGGATAGGTAAGGTAGGATAGGATAGGACTTAGTATTAATGTCAACATCCCTGATAGCACAGTGACGTCTTAAAGACGTCAGGAAAAAAATTTATGACGTAAACTTGCACCCGGCGTTTGACGTCTAAAGACCGTCGTATTTTAACGTCATAAAGATGTCAGTTTAGACGTAATAATGACGTAAAAATACGATGTCTTTAAGACGTCAAACGTGGGTGCAAATTTACGTCATAAAGATGTCTTTTCCCTGACGTCTTTAAGACGTCTGACGTGACGTCTTTAAGATGTCTTTAAGACGTCACTCTGCTGTCAGGGCAGTTCTACTGGGTATATTGGCCAAACACTTATTGTGTCATTTCCATATCAACAAAAGGGTAGAAGAGACCACTCTGTAACAAACAAAAGGAGAATTACAATTACGCATCAAATAACAATATCATATAATAATCAAGTTACCTTGACAACAGAGTTAAAATTATTAAGGACTAATTAATGTTCCTAGCGAACTAACAAGAACTATTCATACAGAAAGGAGATTATCCTCTAAAAATGTACATCTATCCTCCACTGTGAACAATTTACTTTGCAAACATTGTACATGTATGTAAATATCTCTTTGAAAAGTATTAGTCTTCAATTCAAGCAATTTATCACTTTTACAATCCACCCACAGATATAATGATTCTTTCATTATGAACGAAGTAAGTAATATCCTAGCCTTAAGCAAAAAAGAAATATTTCTTCTTGCAGAGAAAAATCACATTTAGCATCAGTATGTACATGTATCTTTAAATAACAAGGTCACCTTCTCAAATATTTTAGTACATTCATGTTTTAAAAGATATCAAAATTTTCATTCTGTCTAATACAACATCATAAGATTAGAGAAAAGTAATCCAAATCGCACTAATTCAACTATTGCAACAGCATAATAAGTGATATAATAATGAAATTTAACTCAAATGCACATTGTACAACTTCAACTTTTTCAATTTTGCTTTCCTTTCTAGTATACACACTTATTACATTTATAATGGTTGCAAAGTAATATAATTTAATCTAGCATTGTAATTCCTCTACATCCTAGGCTAAATCCATCAAATGTCATATTGTTCGTCTTACATTATTTTAAACTAGTTTCCATGGATAAACCTTCAGCTCCTCCAATCAGGAGTTAACTCAACTCACACCTAGCTCAATACAGATATCGAATGGCTTGTACAGTGAAAGTCTATAGCACATGTAGCATGTCCAAGGGCTTGTTCACTCTAGCATGAACACATCTTTTGTTCACAATCAAAGAAACATTTTCAACTTCTATTAGGCCAATTAGTGGACAGGCCAGAGGTATTTCCTAGTCCCTCACATATGCAAAGTCTAAATAAAGAAGAAAAATAGAGAAACATATGTATCTATGAGAGAAAAGTTGGGGAAAAATAATGATGACAGAAAGAGAAGCTGAAGAAAAAAAAAAAAAAAGAGAGAGCATATAGTAATACAATATTTTCATTATAAAACCATTATTGCTATGATCACTCCTCTAAGAAATTAAAAATAACGGATTCAAATTAATCACCAGTGAATCACAAATTCATCCCTCATTATCATGATTTCTTTTACCCAGTCATGTCAACAGAAGATATCCAAATCACGCATGATAAGAGCTGATAACTACTCCGTGGGCACAGCTGACGATGTACAGGTAATAATTTCTCATGTTTTAGCCGATTTCATCTCCATCTTCTGAACATTAATGTTTATAATTTCATTACGCTAAAATCAATAATTAATGTTTCACTTCGTTGATATTATTGTAAATATTCACATTCACTATTTTGTTGTGCATATTGTGCAATTGTGCATATTAAAGGGCCCACTATCAAAATGATTTGAATTTGTTGAATATTTAATATCAGCAGCACTGAAAAAATATTTGTATTTTTACAGCAAATCTGCTGTCAGCAGAGTCGCCATAAAAAAAATGCAATTTAAAAAAACAGTTTTGATGTAAATTTCTCCTGCAAATGATTAAGTGATAAATACAAAATATACATCAGGAGTAACACATTTGTTCCGTTTTAACCAAATACGTAATCTATAAATGATTTTTTTTCTTTCTCTTTCATTAATTCTTAGAGGAAAAATTTACAACAAAACTGTTTTTAAAATTACATTTTTTGTATGGCGACTCTGCTGACATCACTTTGCTGTATTTTTTTTACAGTGCGTATATTCAGACTGCTCACATATTTTGAGTAATACTTCAGTCTTTTATGCCTTTTTTTGTATATAATTTATTTCTAACCAGCAAACTAGTCAATGCTATCGATATTATGGAGTTTCTACTGAGCACAATTACTGTTGACCGTATAAATGACACTTTTTTAAAGAAGATCCTTAGTAATACATAGGCCTACGTACTCTCTCGAAAAAAAGAAGAAATGAAATGAAATAACAAAATAATAGATAAAAACGAAGGAAAATGTTTACTCTAGAAGGAGTGAATATAAAAAAAGTACTTATTTAGAATATAATTCACTCTCTTTGAAATGCAATCTGTCAAGAATGAACTTTTTCAATTTTTTTTTTCTTCATTTTTTTTTTTTTTTTTTTTTT
>CALNVZ010002974.1:44339589-44352252 GCA_940671915.1 Paracentrotus lividus
GTACCACGTTTGATTTCTTGCCACTCCTCGTAACCATTCTCTAATTTTTTCTTTTCCTCTATACCTCTCAACCCCTATATTCTTTTGATTTCTATATATTTTTTTTTCTGCCTCTTTCTTTCTCCCTTCTGATTATGTCTCATTACATTATGACATCAGTTCACGAAATGTGAAGGTCAACAAACTTTGAATGACGAGACGTTCATTTACCTCACCGATTGTCGTTCTGGTGCTGGTAGATTTCATGATGTCACATATAGCATCATCTTAAGAAATGAAGGGAAACCGCTACGGAGAGAGTTTTCAGCTGACGAAATGTGTATGTATGCTTCATCATTCACATTATAAATCGTATCTAATAAAACCGACTCCAAGCAGACCACAAAACAATCTTCGAACGTACTCCAGACTAACTTCAAACGGACTTAAATCTAAACAAACTGCATGCTGACTCCAAAATGACTCCAAACTGATTCCAGGTTGATTCGAACCAGACTTACTCCAAACCGTCTCTAAACAGACGCTAAATAGCCCCACACAGAATCCAAGTGTATCCCAAGCAGTGTGACACTAAACTGAATCCAGTGCTCCAAACAGACCGACCAAACTGACTCCAAACTTACTCGAAACCGACTCGAGTCAGACTGCAAATCGTCTCTAAACATACGCTAAACAGCCCCAAACAGAATCCAAACCTACTCCAAGTTGACTCCAAACTGAATCCACACAGAAAAAAAAAAACTCCACGCTGACAAGAAACAAACTCGAGGCAGACTGTAAACCTTCTCCAAAGAGACGCTAAATGGCTCCAAACAGAAACCAAGTGTACTTCAAGCTGACTCCAAACTGACTCCAAACTGACTCCACATTGACTCGAAACCTACTCGAGGTATACTGCAAACCGTCTCTAAACAAACGCGAAATGACTCAATGCAGAATCCAAGTGTACTCCAAGCTGATTCTAAACTCAATTCCAACTGAATCCAAACATACTCAAAACTGACTCAAAAACAGACTCCACACTAACTCGAAACGGCCAACCTTCTCGAGGCAGACTGCAAACCGTCTCTAAACAAACGCTTTAATATTACTCCAAGCATTACCCCAAACTGAATCCAAACTTACTCCAAGCTGACTCCAAACGGACTTTTTATTCAAATATTATTTCTAGCATTTCCATTTTGTTGTATCATCAATTTTCGCTTGGATATAAAATGATATCTCGATTCGAGTCCCATGTGAATTCTTCATCGTAATACGATCCCAGCTTGAAGGCAAATTTACAATAAACTTTGGAGGCAAACACTTACCACACCCTACCTAAATGTAAAAACAATATTCTTGTTAAATAAATTTATTTCATGACACAACATCGGAGAAATATTTGTTTCTTTTCGTTTTTGTCTTCAGACGTGTTAGAGACAAGTATAGCTGCCCTAATGGTTTACATCGTGATGTTGACAGTGGCCACATGGATGTTGGGTAATATTTTGTTGTTTTCTCCATAATTTCGTCGTCAACAAATAAGGGGTGGTATATATATTTAAATGTAAATTATATCGACTTAAACAAATCATGTGCTTGATCTATCTCTAATTTTGGTTTAAAAATTTTATAGGCTTTTGTTCTGGTTAGATAATAAAAATTAAATATATACGAACACAAACGCGTTTAGCTTCTTTTAATTATTGTTAATAATCTGTTTATAATATCTAACAACTAGTTTCACAGGACAGGACAGAGAAATTATAATGTCAATAAATGCACTTCAACTGGCACTGTCTTGGTGTCATTTTTCAAATACTTACATGTAAATAAAATGAATATATATATATATGTTTTGTACTACTTTCTCTCAATCGTTTGCAGTGAAGGTATTCCGAACGAAACTGAAGATTATGTATCGTTGGTATTTTGCGTCCATCTGCTCTCAAACATGTGCTGCTCTTATCTTGACCATTGCTCTGGCATGTTTCTCTCAGACCGGCAGAGGGCTCCCTCATTTACTAGGATTTGGTAAAGATTATGCTTGTTTGACTTTCTGATAGAAATTTACAATTTTACAGTTTATAATCATTATATACAATGAAAAAAACAATGGAGGCATAGATTTTACGTTAACATTGAGCTACTTTTGTGATATAATACTATTTTGCAATGTAACATTAGGCCTACTAATAATTTCACTTTTTCTCATTTCATCGCCGATTTTCTGCAGGACACGCTTTCAGTTGTTTCAGCATACCGGTTTTCTCAGCCCTTCTGATTGTTATAGGCAAAGGACACTCGGTTACACGGTGAGCATTTAAACAATAATTATCATATATTGCAGCAATTACTATAGCAACAATATTGATGCAAAATTATGACACCAATAACAGATTCAAATACTGACTTTACTTTTCAAATAACACCGTATTTTTCTTCCAAGAATCCCCGGAACGGCTTAACTTGACAAAGATGGTGCAATGAACATAATTTTATTGAAATCGAAAAAATCGATTAAAAAAAATTATATGTTTATTTAATGAATGTAAAGATAATTTGTGGGGGACTTTTAAAGATTATATTATATTACTTACATTGTGTTTTCATTTCGTTTAACGTTTTCCATCTTTAACTTATTTTCCATCTGCATAGTCGTAACATATCTGTGGCGGATAACATGAGAGTTGGTACCTTCATGATTGCGTCAGCAGCAGCTAATCTCATATCCAAGCTCTCACCATTTTCATATGATGACGTCTATGATTTTCCAGACCAGTATAAAGTCATCATGATAATCAATGGAATTGGTAAGATCTATCTTTAATCCCTCGATCTCTCTATCCCTTTCCCTCTCTTTTCCCCCTCTTTCTTTATCTTTTTTTCCCCCTCACTCTCGCAAATTCACTAAATCTTGTTATTGCATAAAGCCATCTTTTAAAACTTTGACATACTTATATCTTTGCTTGTGTTTATCCCCCCCCCCCCTTTCTCTCTCTCTCTCTCTCTCTCTCCTCCTCCTCCTCCTCCTCTTTTCTGTCCTTTCCCTCTTTCTGTTTTGCTAGCCTCTTCTATATAATATGACGGGGTTTTTTTAGTGATCCTACATCATCCTGAAATGTAAAATATATTCATCTCTCCAAAGTCTTATTGTATAAATTTACATGTATACTGTATATCAATCCATTTTCTTCAACAGAGTCGTTTATTTTATCCAAATATTTTGTTAAACCTCACCTGCCTAATATATTTTGCGAATTAACTTTGAAATTTACACAGAAAATTTACTGTTTTATTTTGTGAACTGAATAACAATTAAAATCGTTCATATTTCTTGCCTTCCAATTATCTTCATATGACAGGTGCAATGTGGTTCTTTACCAGTGTCTACCATACCTTGCAACAACGACCAAAGCTTGCATCATTCTTTGTACCCTTTCTCATCTTCTACTTGGTTTGGTTCTTAGCTGAACCGATCTTTCTTCTTATTGCCTTCTACGGGATACCTCTACTAGAAACGTGAGCTGACCATTACTCTTTTACAAACCTATTCCCTGTCTATCTCTATCAAATTGCCACTGGGTCCCATCCCACATCAGGGGCCGCGGAGCCGGGGGGCTGGGGGGGCTGCAGCCCCCCCACTTTTTTCAGCCAACGTGTACAAAAACGCAAAAATGACCATACATTTGTGATTTTTAGCCTGTTCAGCCCCCCCACTTTCGGCTCAGCCCCTCCACTTTCAAAAACGCTCCGCGGCCCCTGCACATAGAGTCAGTAGTCTAGTTCAATTTCATCTAGAACCACTAATTAAAACATGATTAAACTAATTGGGGTGTAAATATAGGAAGAGATGGAAAGACATCTCAAAATACAAAATGATCTGCCCAAATGTATCTCGAATATTCGTTTTAACTTTTAAAATCTCTTCTCTACTCTGTATAATTTGTTTAATATTTATCTCTTCTTTTCCCCTAATTGTTCTCATTCCCATCCTTACATCCTTTTCCAACCATTGTGCTAGACCCAACGTGTTGAACGGTGTATATTGGACGGTCAGTATCATAGGACATGCAAGTTTCTTCATTATCATCAGACCATCAGGGTTGAAGGAACGCTTCCCGTACTGCATGGCTGTCAATGAGGTTCGTCACCCCTCGTCTTCTTCTCATCCATTTTATAATTGTAATAAGAAGAGTTTGTATGCATGAAAAAATGAGCAATGAAAATGGGATCTTACAGGGGCCGGGGGGCCGGGGGTCAGCCCCCTTTTTTTTTCAGCAAACGTGTACATAAACCGTACGCCAAAATGACGTACATTTGTGATTTTTAGCCTGTTCACCCACCCCCCCCCTCCCCCTTTCGGCTCAGCACCTCCCCTTTCAAAAGCGCTCCGCGGCCCCTGTTATCAGTCTAGTAATCAGGAGGTCTTGTGTTCGATTCCAAATGGAATCCAGTTTCTTTGCTCATTTCTTTTCATATTTTTAATGTATTTCTGGTCAGTTTCATTCTTTGTTTATATTTTCTCTTCAGAAAAAAAAATCATAGCAACGGAGTCTTATGTGTTTTATTGTTGTTGTTTCTGTGACAATGACAGTCTCAATGAACGAGTTCCTGAATATTAGCCAAACAAAAACTACTTTTCTGGATTATTCAAAGTTCCTTTTGTTGCTATAATCCTATGAATTTAGTGACTTTAAAAAGAAACAAATCTAGATAAATTTTTAGAATTCATTAAAAAAAAAAAACAACGAATTATTGGAACAATTTTGTTATTTTTCTACTCTCTCTGATTCTCTCTGTCTCTCTCTTTCTCTCTCTCTCTCTCTCTCTCTCTCTCTCTCTCTCTCTCTCTCTCTCTCTATTAAAGGATGACATGAGTAGCAAAGAAAGTGGAAGCATTGAGCAGATATCACACAGTCAGAGTCTACAGGTATGTAATATTCAAGAGTATCCCTGGTATCTCGGTGCTAGGAAATTATAGCTTACATCTTTTGATATCTATCGCAGCTTAGAATATTTAGAATTACTATTACGATATTTACAAAAATAATTATGTTGAGGACTTTACTATTGCGATTCTCTCAATCATTTCCAATCGCTGTGAAAACAAGTTCTCTACACATAAACGGCTTTCTTGACGATTTGATATTTCTTGTTGACACCCTAACGAACTTTATGAATTACATGTAGTACTTATTATTACCCCCCCCCCTTCCCGGCCCCCTACGACGAGATGATTATATTCGAATAATGTTATTCTTTTCCCCTCTGTCAGGTTGATATGGAAACAGATATCAAAGACTTTGAAAGTCTTGAGCAGATATCACTTAGTCTAAGTTTGTGGTAAGTTATCAAATCACGACATTATATTCAAGCCACAGTCCTAACGAAATACCATTCATAGTATTATTTCTTTTCATACCTTCAAGTAAAATTTTTATATTTTATCAGAATTTTTCTTAATTCATTATTATTGTTTGTTTGTTTGTTTGTTTTTACAGAGATTGTATTTGAGAACTTTGTTATTTTAGTTCCCTCCACAATTTACAATTATTTGCATGTTTGCTATTATGTTTTTGGTGATGTGATTGAGTTAATAAAAAACGTTTTTTTTTTAATTTTTTTATTACTTAAAACCTATATTATTATGATAATGCGATTTCATTAAAATTTGTATAGCATGTTTACCATGTTTAGTGGGTTTTCGGTATTCATACATTTGAAGCTGTGCCAAAAATATTTATAAATTCAAAACGATCAAATTAGTATTTCGGTTTAGCAAAACAGTAACTGTTGATACTTGAGTCATATATCATTGCTGTCTGTATTTCCTTTTTATCAAGTAATTATTGTTATTTCCCTCTTTTATTTTCCCATTATAATGCAGAATGCTGGAGCTCCTTGAGACGGCTATACTTCCTTCCTCGAGTTGTACACGACATGCGATCAGAATATTACCCTGTAACACAAAAGAGATACGATCAATCTTGCGATCGATTGTAACTAATAGCACACAGTTTACCATAGACTTACGATTGATATCAATCGTAAAATCAATCGTAACTTTTATGTTACAGGGCGTATAATATGTCATCCGGCTGAAGACAACGGTGTTTATGTATCAAGCCTTTGATATTAATACTTTAGTGATGGATTCTGTTCTGAAATTGACTATTCTGTAATGTTTATACGTAATTGAGTGGCAACGCTTATAGCGGACTTACGATGAAAGATCAAAACTTAATTCTATACCTCTAAATTCTATACCTTTATGATGATACGGCAAGCTTTTCGACAGAATGTGATCTATGGTATAACTGGATTATTTATAGGCTATTGATTTAAAATATTTCTAATAATATTATTTCGTTTCAAAATTCTTTTTTTTTTTTTTTTTTTTTTTTTTTTTTTTTTTTTTTTTTTTTTTTCCAATATGATCGTCCCGTGGTATGCTTTACGGCAGTGCATCGAATTTATCGATATTGTCTTTAGTAGCATCATAGTGAATTATTGTAAACCACAACCACTTTAATCAAAGGAGTAAGAAAGGAGGATTGGTTAATACATTTTGGATAAATCCTCTTAATTCAATTTCATAGGATGATTTTTGGCTTTTCATTTACATTAAAATATATCATTCTTTTCATATGAATATAAATAAGAGTAGTATGAAGTTAAATAAAAATAGAACTTGAGTATATTCAATCATTTGTCTTGTATTGTAAGCAGAAGAAGGAGAAGAAACTAATTTGAAAATAAAGAAAGATGTTTTTGATAAGATGTATGCGGAAGCACAAACGCAAGAGAGGGGTATAGATGGCTGAAAAAGCGTTCTATAAATAACCAGATATAATTATGAATTTAGAAATCAAAGAGGAGATAAGGTGTGGTAGGGAGAGAGAGAAATGGAGAGAGAGAGAGAGAGAGAGAGAGAGAGAGAGAAGGGGAGGGAGAGAGAAAGTGGGCAGATAATCTGCCAGTCTTCTGTATGTAAATGTGATTGGTAATTCAATGGATATGATTTTTATCGACTTTTGTGATGTTGAAAGTGTAGTGAAAATCTTTATTCGCCTAACAATGCTAATATGTTGGAATTCATTTCCCTAATAAAACTAGATAAATATACTATAAATGTGGGATCATGGATAAATGTCCGCGTTCCTCTAACGAAGTAGTATGAGATGTAAAAAGAGAGGAGGAGGGAGGGAGAAAGAGAGAGACAAGAAAAAAAAACAAAAAAAAAAAAACGACAGACAGACAGAAGGACAATGAAGTGAAAGAATATGAGAAACAATTTGGGCAAACAATCCTTAATTCCTAGACAAGCCCAACCCAGTTGCTAATCGAGGGGGCGCAGGAAGCACGCTTCCTAATTTTTTTTTTAAAGGATCCAAACATTGAACATTAGAAATTTCAGTCTGCTCCCCACTCTCATTTCCAAATCATGAATCGTTTGCTGCATCCCTCTCTAATCCAATCTTGCAGAGCAGCCATATATACGATCATTGACCCGAATGTTGATTCCACAAGGAAAATATATATATTTATACAGTGAAAAAGACATTATGATCCTACTGTCAACGGTTTGACACAATTATATTCATTATATACTTCACATTTGCATATGATCGCTCTAATCAAATTTCGAGCAAACATTATGCACAAACACGCCATAAATACCAGGGAGATAAAATGCTTTGTAGAATGTAGTTAAAAGCAACCTTTGGACAGTATCCAAGATAAAATTATCATAAAAAAAGGTACTCCCCGTTTTTTCATACAACTGTGTCAATTCTATTGTCATGGCGGCTGAACGCTCTGGTAATTACGCACTGATCACCACTGTCGGCTATGATAAATCGCATGTGAACGTACACGCAAACAACCTAGTGCAGTAGGTTATGTTCTAGATTGCTGTCTCCCTAAAAAGCATTGCGCAACTGCTTTTCTGAATGACTTGGCTTTGAAGAGTGGCTTTGTTGTAAAGTTCTCTCCTTTTTCTCAGGATCCGTTTCCCTTCGTTGCTGACGATGCGGAAGTGTGCGTTGAGAGTGTGGTTTTAGAGCAACTTTTTGGACTAAAAAACAACTTTGTAGTAATCTTTTGGAAGCAGGACACGAGGATATATACGTGGTGTTGTTGGGATAAAACAACTAAATCTTCAATTCCTCTGTTTTGACGACTGACGTAAGTTCACAATCTTTGATATCAATAAAAAAATAACTTAAATATAAAAAAAAATTATATTATTTCTAATATCAACACCTTCATATTGACATGGCATCTATATTTCTTTATTTACTTTATTTCTTTATGATGATAATTCTGCTAATTATGCTGAAATAATTCCAGTTAATCACACTAAATAGATTCTGTTTCATCAAAACGGTCTAGAGGTCCTGAATTAATTGGTGGGATTTAGAAATTTGAGGATCTGGGAATGCTCCTGTCTGGATCAGGCACAGATAAATCATGATTATATCCATTTTAAATAAAGATTCCTTTCCCCTTTGACTATATTCAAACCAATCTAGTATTAGACTTGTATAAGAGGAGTACATCTTAATACTCTGCTTTGGCGGCAGAATCAATTTGCCTCAATAGCATTTTCTATGGCTTCATATTCTCATGGACCTATAACCTCTGTCAGAGGTTATACATTTAGGTCCATGATATTCTTAAGCATTTTCCAGAAAGTCCCAAATTGCAATGCATACTATACACTCTACAGCCAGGTGATATGCGGGGGGAAATAATAATACCGCAAAAATAGCGATTTCTTGCTCTTCTACATTGCTACTAGTACTAGTGTCGCATGCTGCTACTATATTAACAGTAGCAGTTTGCCGCTACAAAATTCTGCTCTTATATAGAAGAGCAGGAAATCGCTATCATAAGCAAGACGAGGAATTACCATAATGCGGGGCACATAATATCTGTTTATTGCATTTAAACGTGTGGTAAATCAAAAATTGTACTCCCAAAATACCCAAGGTGCAGTATAGTTGACTCGATGAAATCATAGTTTATTTTTTCAAATCACTGCCCCCGTCACCAAAAGTAAGTGGTGGTATTGTCCCCGTTCGTTACCCCTATTACCCTAAAGTACTCTTTAAAGCTTTCTTCTATTCTCTGGTAGCTTGCTTCCTGGTTTTATATGATCAAACTTTCGAACTAATATTACGCCATGAATAATAGGTCATTAAGTCGCTATTGTATCGCCTTGTATTATGAGGCAGGGCACTATAAAAAATTTAATCTTAGTTTAAAAGGTAACTTGATAAAGTCCGTTCCTTTCAAAATTAATCCCATGTCAGAAATTATTTTATTATCTTGTCACTCAAAAAGTTTCAAATCCAAGTTGATTTTTTTTTTTGCTTTTTATTTCATTTAGTAATCATGGTAATGCTGACATGCAAGAAATGGTGGTATGGTACAACATTTTGACTCCTTTGCTTTACATTTCCTTCAAAATAGCTGTTCTAGATAAATAGCGTCATAATGCATGTTATTATGATCATAAATACTTCCTACAGGTAAAACTTCTAATTAAGTATTAAATCGTGGGGAGTATATGGTCATGACTCACTGTATCTTCGTCATTTGCTCACGAGCACATATACAACTTCAAAGTCACATACTTTAAAAATTCATTATTTGATAATAATGATAAAATTAAATCATTTATATAGCGCATTTCTCATAACTATGTTCAAATGCGCTGCTTACAAATTTAGAAAGCTACTAACATTAATACATAATACTTATAACACTACATAATACATAATACATTAGGGCCTACATCAAACATAATATAACACATACTACTAACTTATAACAATGCCACAATAACTTTAATTTGCTTAAGTTACGAACGAAAAGGAAGATTTGAGTTCCTGAAAGTGGAATCGTTGATAATCAATCAGTGCAGATATCCAAAACATAATTCTAATCAAATAAGACTGAATCATTTGCCTGGTCTCTGAAAATCGCGACAACGATCAGAGTTATTTGCTCTACTTTATTCATAACTGCAAAAACTTTGCTTTTACGTAAAATCAAATATTTAAAGTCGTATTTACATTTTGGACTTCCAACTAAACGGCTACCTTCCAGTAGCCTTGGCCATACAATATTTGTTTTGCGGAAATATTACGTGAAATTTACATGAAATCAAAACACAGGCATCGATGACGTTTTAGCATGGTAACGAGTCCAGTATATGGCATAATGTCGACCGTCCATTAACAAAAACACAATCATGATAAAGAGAGCATTCGATCACGATACGTTTCTATAATCAAATCGTATGATCCGATTCATTTATTTATTTATTTATTTATTTTTTTTTTTTTTTTGGGGGGGGGGGCAAAGAATGCAGGAAGTCTCGAAAATCTAAAATCTCCCCACGGAATCTCTGACAACTCAGACATCCAACCCTGTACTGTATTCTATTCACGGCTGATCTATTATGTTTATTACCAGAAATGCAGAGTTGCTTTAGAGTGTTGGGTACAGTATGTACGAAAAAAAAAAAACAAGTAGCAAACTATAATCATTTATATTTAGTTAAATGATGGATCGATGCCATTGGTAATTTATTGACTAATATTTTCGTTAGAAAGAAATATAAGTATAGAAGATAAACATTAATAATGGCTATTATTAAAATATATTTCGGTCAAATCCCTTTGTTTGCGGTTTTATATATTCTAAATTAAATTCATTATTACCTTTTCTCCGAATCGGATAATTATTGTTGAATTTACTGGATGTGGTCTTGTACAAGTCATTAAGTATGAACAACTGATAACTGAAACCGCGCTTAAAACATAACAGGTGCATATCAGATCAGAGGCATAATTTTATGGAACTTATATCTACAAATCAAAACTATGATGCGATTTCATACAGTAACAACAACTTAACGATTATTAATTAAATGGTGGAATTATTATACCAAGGATGGATAATACAACTGATATGAACTAACTAGATATTAATTAGGATTAATATACAAAGTATGAACGATACAAATGGAATGAATAAAAGATTATACTAATTGGGATAGGTGTAGTTGTAAATAGCAAAGATGGAAAGAGAAGCGTAATAACATTAACAAAATAGGCTAATCAGATATGCGAATAATTATTCATTAACTGTTAAAAATTTCATAATGAAAGAGGACCCAACGATAATTGGTCTAGTGATTTATTATTTCACCGAGATAGAAGGTCGTTAACAAACATTGAATCAAATAAAAACTAATTTAACAAGGAAATATGCATTTCCTACAGTGGTTAAAATTTCTGCTTTAAAATTGTTATCAAATAACATAGATTCATACCATATCCGCGTATAATCTTCCTGTGGATGTCTTAACTATAACGTGAATTCCATGTGTATTTCTTGGAATTCAAATTTTTGACACTTTCTTGTTTGCCCCATATATCTCAAATTTGAATTAACGTATAATATTGCAATCTTTAAAATCATGATAAATAAGTACATTTCACAATAGATAGGCCCTAGAGACGCAAATTACTGGAAGCATGGTATCTTTAGATTAAACTGTAGTAGGGGAGACCGGGGACAATTGTAACACTTTTTTCCAAATTTGACTTATCAACTTTATTATAAGGGCAGTTCCAAGCAAAACAGGACATGACCCCCCAAATTTCAAATTAATGGTTCCATGACAAATTTGGTATCATATGACAGCTAAAAGTCCAAATTTTCAATATCTGTGGATGGTTTAGCCTTTTTAGGGCATTTTGGGTTTAAAAATGGCATTAATATTCAATGTTACTAAAATTGTCAAATTTATATCTTTTTTCATTTAAATTTCATGTAAGAGAAATGTACCTAAAAAATGAAAATATACTCTGATCATATTTTAATATGAAAGCAGGATATATAAAAAATATAGTTTTCACATAATATTTTGCTTCGCGATCTTTGTTCCCCATCAGTGAGCACAAATATGAAGTTACCTCAAAATGTCACTCCGTAACCACAAAAACACATATTTTTAAAATATTTTTAGAATAATTGGGTTTAATGCAACAAAAATTTATTTGCAAATCTTGAACACCCATACCTATCAATTACATAAACTTTTTATATTTGAATGGATTTTGTTTGAGAAATACGGCCTCATAAAATGTGTCACTCCGTAACCATTATGGTTACGGAGTGACATCCCATTGCATTGCATGTACAATGTACATGTACAATTTGATCAAAGCTCACTCTACATTGTACACTAGAACTTTTTAAATTCAGAATTCTTTTAGTGAAGTGCCCAAGAAAGACATTGGGGTGTCATGCTTGGAGGATATGAGATCATAAATATGCAAATGAGCCCTTTGTCAGCAATTAATTGCACAACTCAGGCATTTGTGTGAGGTCTGATATGAGCTCCTTTGAGGACTTTGCAGCAGATTATTTTGGAAGAAAGTGGATGAGGCTGTAAACCCAATCATTTGGTTACATGTATACAATTTAAGTAAGTTTAAATAGTAGTTTAAAGAAGACACTGACCTGTACATATAAATAAAAGTAAGACAATGGGCTTGAAAATTACCCTACTTTGTGCTATCATATAAAGCATGACAGACTTGAAATTCATCAACAAATGAAGGAGAAGAAGCATTAAAAAAAAAAAAAAAAAAAAAA
>CALNVZ010002974.1:44352277-44379608 GCA_940671915.1 Paracentrotus lividus
GAAATTAGCAAGATTTTCTAGTCAAAATTCAAAATTCTCTTTAGAGTTTAGTGAACACTTCGAGCCTTTAACCAGATTAGGAAAAAAAAATAGTCAAAAGATTAAAAAAAAAAACAAATTGTTTTAGAATTTTGAAAATTTGCATAAATTAGCATACTTAATGAGTTTTCAAATTCTGGTAAATTTTTGCATCTCCACCTAGTGCTACCATATAAAGCAATGAATTGAAAATGATCGACAAATAAAGGAGAAGAAGCATTTATTGTTATTTTTTTAAATTTTTGCATAATGAATATAATAATAGACAATTTTCAAATCAAATTTCAAATTCTGTGGTAGAAGTTTGGTAAAATTCATGTAGCTCTAAGTAGCATGGAAAAAAAAAATTAAAAAAATCAAAATCGGTCGACAAATAAGAAAATCCATTATTTGTGAATTTTGAAAATGCGCATAATTAGCATACTTTAATGAGTTTCAAAATTCTGTGTAGAAGTTTTGAATCCCCACCTAGAGCTATCAATCCAGAGCAAGCCAGAATTAAAATTGAAACAATCCAGAGTGGTTTTTTTTTTTTTTTTAGCAAGGGAAACAGTCCATTTACAATGCCATTATGTGGAATGTTCAGAGGTCACATTCCGTAACCGTCCTCCGTAACCAGACCCCCGTAAGGTGGTTCAAGTTTTAAGTCATGATATACACAATATTCACCAATTTTCTCATGCAAGTGGCATAATTATAACCTAGTAATAATAGATCAATCAATTAACTCAAAAATTATGGTAGCCATTTAAGTTCACGAGTTTAAGCAAAATGTTTTTTGCTCAAATATGCAGTCCATTTGGCGTCACTCCTCGTAACCATAGATTAAGATATTCATATCTCATTAACTATAGCGATCACTATAACAAATGTTATCATTTTGAAAAGAGGGTTCCATCAGCTGTTGTCAATGACCATTTCTTTGTAAATAAAGATTAAAGTATGGGATGATAAATGTGTTTGAATGCTGAAGTGCTTCTGAAGTCACTTGCCGTTACTGGAACTGCCATAACTAAATACTTTGCTTAAAACCAAGTAAAACGAAATTTGGATATCTTAGCTCGACAATACGAAAGGTTTGGGTTAAGTAAAACTATTTATTTTGAAGCCATTAATCATTTCAAAACACGAGGTCGAGGTACACTTGCCCCTACACCAGGGGCTATTGTACAACGCTGATGGGGCAATTGTAAGACACATGAAATTGTTAACATTTTGTTTTTCTTATCAAGCTATGCACTTGACAGATCCAAGATTTAAACAACATTAACCACAATAAGCTAATTATTATAAACATGAAAAGCTTGACGTCAAGTTACATTATATTTCCACTGTTATATACATCTGTAATGGGATTATTGCAGAGTTTCGTCCTCTGTAGGGCGATGTCAAGCGCGCTGAATTGTCCCGAGGGTTTAGGTACGGGGGCAAAGCATTTCCTTAAACGCATTGTTAACTATTGCCCCATGTGGTAAGCGACCATATTTGGAGAGATTTTTTTCTATCTTAGCTGAGGTATTATCGTGAAACGTTAGCAAATATGGCCTAAGAACATATAATTCTAATATATAAAAATGACACAGCCGTAGCTCATCCACATATTTGTCCAGAAGAAAACAATTGGTAAATGGAAATATTACTTTCCTACTCAAAACGATTTTCTGCTGTAGAAAGTTCCACGAACCGTTAAACTGCAAATTTTACTTCAAACAGCATGTGAAGCGAATGAATGCGCATACTCTGTACAAATTTCAAGTTTGTAGCGTGTTTCTGCTAGGGATGGGAACCCCCTGTTTACAATTGCCCGGTTACAATTGTCCCCGGCCCTCTCTATCTCCAGCGCCCCCTATCTAGACATATATCGACGAAAACCCCATTGTACCACACAATTTCTCTCATGTATAATGTTCGGCTCAATTGTTGAAAGGACTTGATGCAACACATTTTAATCCCTGATAGATTTCATACAGGACCTAACTTTGAATAGGTTTTCCACCTTAGTGGTCTTCAGACACAAACAATATAGGTATGATGAATTACACAATCATTTAATATTCCTGAACACCAACTGGATCGCTAGGCCTTCAACCAGTTGTTAAAGTGTGATCTGTGCTTACATGACTGCTTCCGCTGCCGTTGCGTTTAAATTTCGCCCATGTCCGTAATAGTTCAGCACTTATTATTACCTATTGATTGATAAGGTTACCAATTTGATTCAACAACGCATAAATCTATTATAATATGTTGTATAATCTACGATTCGAACATGACAATTAAAAAAACGATTGAGTCCAATTAAGCATCCACTGATAAAAACAATACTCGTACCATAAAAACTTATAGTTAAGGTCCGCGCTGTAATCTACTGCCAAGTGTAGGGTTGTGACAACGTAAATAGAACTAGAGCCATTTAGGCAAAATAATGACTTTAAAAGCATTTTTAGGTAAAAGTTGGGAAACAGTCTATTTCACCAATCAAAGTGTGCGAATCTGATAAGACCGGTTCCCAAGCCGATTCTCAGGATTCACCACCCTAATTTGCATAACAAAATGGCCGCCAATTGACAATTTTGAGCTTATTAATCTATCCCCCTGGTTTTGTCCACTTTTTACCCCTCGTAACGCCGCAGATTTTTGGCAGTCATTGATTATTATGGTAAACTTGCTAAACTGAGCATTAAAATTTAATAAATATCAATTTTAGTTATATAAATTCATTATTATGCAAATTTATGCATGTTTGCGAACTTAACATGCTACAGGGCTATAACTGATCAAATAGCTCAAGAGTTCTTCACCTTTTGTAAAAGTTGGGAACTAGTCTATTTATAAATAATTCAAGTTGTGCATGAGTCTGATAAGACCGGTTTCCAAGCCCAATTTCTTACGTTTTCACCACCTAATTTGCATGTACCAAAAAGCCGTTAAATTGCCATTTCGAGCTTCATGTTATGTTCTCCCACTCTCCCTGGTATTCCAAATTTTTTTACCTTTGAATGGACAGCATTTATTTTGCACTACACATTGTTAACTTGCCCTAGACGGTATTACAATTTAGGAAATCTTTGATGTTTCCAGATTCATTAATGTATGCAAATTTATGCATGTTGCGACGCTTACACCTATAACTTGATCAAATTAGCTCAGAGTTCTTCAAACCTTTAATTTAAAATTGGGAACCGGTATATTTCACATAATTTAAATTGCTTAATACTTGATAAGACTACAATCGAAGTTCAACAAGCTGACTTTAACGTTTTCACCACCTATTTGCATAAACAAAAATGGCGGCCAAATAGACGTTTTTTAGCTTAGGCCTTATTCTAAGGCCTAACACACCTTCCTGGTTGTATCCACTTTTTAACATTCGTGATGGCGCATTATTTTGTAGTCACTTGATATATTTTGTAAACTTGCTAGACTGGCATAAGAATTTAAGATAATAATCAAATTTGATGTTTCAAAACCAATTTATTGATGCATCAATGCATGTTCGACACCTTACGTGCTTAACATGAGTAACTTGACAAATTAGCTCAAAGTTCGTCAACTTCCAGATATCAGAACCTTCAGATATAATTCGATATCCTTCCCACATTTCGAGATCAACTGTATCAAAAAAAATAATATAATCTCAAGCTCATTTGTTATATTTTTATGCAAATTTATTTTATTTTCCTTGTTTTTGCACGTGACTGAAACGAATCTTATCAAAATGGTCACATAAAGATGACTGAAATGAAAATAATGCAATGTTGAATGATGGATTCAACACATTGTACAGGTAATAGCGATCTCCATGAAGTCCCTACTAGCCATGCTTCCCTCTATTGTTATCCATCCTTGATGAGGAAGATGTCAGTATATTGGTTATCCCATCTGAGAGGAAGATGTGGAGCTAATTCATAGCATACTCTCTGCAGTCCTCGCTGTAGAATCTACCTCAATCCTCTCCTTGAATTCTGTCATAAATGTTAGTCCACATACTTTGATGTCTTTGTCTTATGGCCATCTCCTCCCAAGGAGTCAATACAAGAGAGCTATGCCCACTTAGAGGCCCTTAGATGATGCAGACTACCATATCTGGTCACATTTACAATTTCCCGGGAATGTCATCTGCTGTTTCATTGAACAAAGTGCCAAGTTTCTTGCTTAACGAAGGAGTCAGCTTGTTTGGTTACTTTTCTTGTTCTTTGGACAGTGTACATTCCTGTCTGTAAGAATGAAATCATCACAGGGGGATTTGATGATTTTGTTGGTCTGCCTGTCCGATAGCATTTTCTAGGATTTCTAAGCACTCCCGGAATCTCATCGTGCTTCCAAACTATATGAGCTTTCTTTCAAGATAGAGCATGGGAATTTGATAGAATATGCTTTAATGAGCGAGTCCCTTTTTCCTCATTTGTGGCGAGGTTCTCGTTCTCGGTCTGCAAACTCCTCCATTGATGATGTAGCAGAGAACTTGGCTGTACAAGTTTTCCATCTTCTATATGTCTTTCAAGGACAAGGACTGTAACTTTCAAGTCATTCCAATCGACACCAAGCTCCTGTGCAGACGAGGCCAACTGGCCTTTCCATGTTAAGAAAACATGTTAGCTTCTTTAGCCTTTAACTCCTCCTCCTCTGGCAACAGCGATCAGGGGTAGATAATGCTTTGTGATTCATTATCGTAGTGTTGTTGTGCATGGTGATTTAAACTGATTTGCGATTTTTGTTTACTCTATCAATTTACATTAGCTATTTCGTACAGCATCAAGTGGCTAATCCATCAGTGGAAGAACCCAAACTTCAGGTTACCACAACTTCAATTTGCTTGGAGCGGCCATTCTGTCGATTCAGTCAGTCCATCCTTTCACATCGCCTGGACCGCGATTAATATCTGGTTTTTGAGACAGCTCTTATTGAACTAGCACAAAGCTCTGCGACAGGGGCTTCTGAATATTGTGTAATGACCTCATCGCTTACAAAAACGTAACGTGTCCTGTCATCTACCCTCCCCCCCCCCCTAATGGTCAGGTTCCTTGATTTCTTTCTGTTTGAACTTCATCCTAGAACACCAACTTTTCAGCTGGTCCATGTGCCTAAGAGCCTTATACGATGAGTAAAGTCAGTCATCCATGAAGCTCGTATTTCTGAGAGCTTGAGTCCGGTTCGTCTAATACCTCTTCAACGGAAAATTGCAGCTATAATCATGTAGTTACTTTTCTTTTGCAATACAAACGATTCGATAGATGGCACAACACCGTGGAAATGCCTACAGGCTGGAAGAGTGGTAAGCTGATGTGAATCCTTTGTGGCAACACTCATATTGAAATCCTGAATGTAAGAATTCAGGAGTTGCTATGAAGTTTGTCTCATGGTAAACCAAAATTCACGAGTGCACAATGACCATATGCGTGGCAAGAAGCAATAATTTGTTTCGGCACGGGGTACGTTCGTCCTGTTTCGTGGGTCAATTATTTTTTGTTTTAAACCCCCTTTTTTTTTTTGCGGGGGGGAGGCTGTCCGACCCTCAGTGCTGGAATTATTTGAATAATGTCAAGTAACTACTATCGACTTGTTATTGCTGATATTGAATTGACAAAATTTCTTCGTGATAACAATATAAATGAACTATTTCCTTTTCAATTACAAACTGACGAGATTCAAATAGGATCTGCTATCAATAGACGGTTATATGTAGACTTTGATGGCAGAGAAAAATATCTCCCACAGGGAGTGCCTTGCCCTCTGCTCTTCAACATGTACACTTACGACTATATCAGTACCCCCAATGTAAAGAGTTTCTTGTATTTGATAACCTCTGCATTACCTCACATGAAAATTCCAATGAAGAAGTCAAAAAACTCGTTAATATGCTGCAAATCCCTTGATAGTGAATTCTTCTGAAAACTGTCAAATAAGTGTCCTTCACCTCTAGAACAAGGTGCCCAACGACAATTGAGGCATCAGATAATACAGAATACAGAAATTACATTAACTTGCTCAACATGTCCCTGTGCTGATCTACCTATTTTGACATTTAGATTGGTCCCTTACATACAGATACCACCATTGCAAAAAAGCAACATAGGAGCCAGGAATATATATCTAAAGATAATGCTGGCTAACACAAATGAGATAACCCACGTCCAATCCTCTCTTAATTAATAATTCATTGAGACTGAAATCAAATCAAATAGTTTACACAACCGCTCCGTGGAACCTCCTTTGTTAGGTTCTGCACACAATCGAACACCATCTCTGTGGACACCACTCAATAATGCCATACAAATGTCCAAAAGAATCTCTCATCAGGTTTCTGATGAGCCATCAGCACACCTTGTCCATGCTTTGAACAGACCTAGGACATGCACAAGGCACGGTGGCAAGAGGAGGTGTAAGGTCTAAGACGGAAAAATGGGGATACAGCGAAGATGGACAACAATTAATGTGAAGTGGGGAAAGAGCAAACAAGGAACACCTTCTGGTATGCGCCCACTGATGGAACTAATGTACCCTGTAGCCTTAAAGGGTTTAACCCCAGAGAACAATCCTGTAATAATCATGGTAGTATATTCAAATTTGAAGCGAAATTATTGTTATGATTTGAATTGTGGAATGAACTGTCTCCTTAAGTGATAGGGAAAGGTTCATAACAATTCAACATTTGAAGAAGCAATCCTTTGTACTGGAATTTCTACTACAAATATTATTATCTAAATTCCATAAAAAATAAGTTGAAAGCTCATGATAATGTGTTCATCTTTCGCACTACACTACATTCACTTTAAGGTGGTGCACCGAAGGCAAAGAAGTAGGCTCAAATGGTCCAGATGGTAACACTATTGTATGAAAGTGCTTGTAAGCATGCTACCCTGCTCTGTGAGTGTGTGCGTGTGTGTGTGTGTGTGGTGTGTGTGTGAGGGCGTGTATGTGTGGTTTGGTGGGTGGTGGTGTGGTGTGAGTGGTGTGTGCATGTGTTTCCGTTGTGCACAATGTTTGTTTTTGTGTTTGTGCCTACATACCCGTCAAAATAATTATGTGGTAAAAGACCACAATATTCCCTTAAAGTTTTTATTTTCATGTGACTATTTCTCACAGACCTCGTTCAAAAGTCACGTGAAAAATCAAAGAAAAATTGCCTCAACAAGAAAATTAATGGCATCCATCATAAAACAATATTTTGGGGGCTTAAAAATAATTTTTAAATGCCATGAGGATATCTGAACCAACAGTTTACAAATGTTTGACTTAAGTTGAATGAATAAATAGCATATTCGTTGCAAACTTGCATAAATTTGCATAATTAATAGTTTCAAAGCATTTAAATTGATTGTTTTCTTAAATTTTAATGGCTTATTCTAAGCAATTTATCATGATTTTTATTGTGAGTAGAAAATAGGGTCATTATGAGGGGTAAAATTGGGATACACAGACGGAAGAATGGAGAAAGCCAAAAATTGTCAATTTGGCGGCCATTTTGTTTATGCAAGATTAGGTGGTGAAAAACCTGAGAAATCGGCTTGGGAACGTCTTATCAGATTTCAGCCATTGAATTAGTGAATAGGACGGTTCGAATTTTTAACCTAAACTGCTTCTAAAGTTATAGAGGCCTCTTTTAAAAAATGGCCTCTAGACTATAATATAACCTTGCAAATAATCTAGATTGATATCCATGTTTATGTGTTGCCAACCAATAAAGTATGTAGCGATGTTACGTGCATTGTTGCCTGGAGACAAATAGGAAGATATTGATTATTAATACTAATTACGTTTTTAGTTCGCATCATAAATAATTGATATCTATAATAACTGTTTAGGTATTGTAAGCGTATGAACAGGGGGTATGTATTTGGTAACTATATTAAAAGACATCAGGTTGAGCAAATACAAACACATATATCACTGCATGATGAAACATGAGGTTATGATATGACTGAATATTGTTTAACAGGCAAAAAAATGATTAGTTTGAGATGCTACTCCATTTTGGACTGTTTTTCCCATTTAATATGATAATTATTCTCATCCTGTGCAGGTTCTAGTTTTCTTCATGATATTTGAGATGTTAAAAATCGGCTCCGAGCTACCAGTTGTTTGAACATAACTATTTAAAAAAGTGCATTGGAAATGAGCCAAACAGTATAAGTTGAACTTGGTGGCGTTGCAAAAACTTGGAATCGGAGCGGAGAAGGTCGGCGGTAGAGGTTCAGAGGTCAATTGAACATGGAGGAGGTAGATTACAAGAGAGTGAGGGAGATATGTGGACGGACAAGCCATTCAGATCTCCGAGAGCTACACGCTATTTCGGATTCCCTCTTCTCATCAAAGGGTCAGGGATCGGATATATGGAACACAAGGAGAAGTTCGTGAAAGGAGAGGTGAGGAGGAGGATTGAGGATGAAGGTTTTGCGGGTGCGATGTTGATGACGATACGAAAGTGTTTGTGAACATACGAATATAATGGGGGTTGACGATCATGAATGAATGGTGGTTTCGATGTTAATGTCCTGATGGTGACGATTACTGAATGTAATAGTGGTGACGATAATCAAATGTCATGGGGTGACGATAATAATGATAGATGTGGTGACGAATACCAAATATAAAGATGGTGATTACACAGAACGTAATGGTGTGACGATACTGATCATGTAGTGACGATTACGGAATATAAAAGTGGTGAAGATAATGAAATATTAAGAGGTGGCGATAATGATTAAAAAAAGGGTGCTGACACATACTGACTATATTGTTAGTGACTGATATAAAGGTGGTAACGAATGTCCAATGCTCAATCTTATTGTCCAACGGATATTATTTTGCCCCTTTTTCGTTGGGCCCGGCAGCCGCTGAGGCAGCGCCAAGAAGGACATTGGCTCTATCCCCTCTGTTGAACGCCAACAGGGAACAGCACACCATTTTGTTAACGTCTTTTGGTAGAACGCAGCCGGCGGCTCGAAACCCATGACTCCCGATTATGAACGGACGCTCTATCCACTGAGCAACCATCGGTCCATACAGGTGGGTGACGATCCTGAAATATGATTGGTGGTAATTATATTTGATATAAGGTGTGAAAATATCTGGATAAAAGTTAGTGAAGATCTGATAGCTAAGGTGGTTGACGACACTGAATATAACGGGGGTGACGAATACTGAGTTTAAGGGGTGAGAATACTTAATATAAAGATGGTGACGGATACTGAGGAATGTGACGGGGTGACGAATACGAATAATAAAGGTGGTGCGATACTGAATACTACTGTGGACGATATGAATTAAAGGTGGCGACATACTGAATATAAAGATGGTGAAAGGTACTGAATATAAATGTGGTGACGATAATGAATATAAGGTGGGACGATACCTGAACATAAAAGGTGTGACGATTCGAATATAATGATGGTGACGATACTGAAAACCAAAATAATGTTGGTGAAAATACCGACATCAGGTGGTGACAATACAGATGTGATGTGGTGATAAATATTGATTGTGTATGGGTTGTGTCAATAATATAAATATCCTGGTGGGAGCAACATTTAGATGATGACGGTGATGATCTCGAATATGATATGGCAAATGAATGATTGCAATGTTACTACAATGACTTATACTGGTGACGAACTGAGGGTGGTGGGATGACGATATTTTAGGTAATCGTTTGTGAAAGGTGATGAAGGTGACATATTTCCGGCATCATTACCTTTCACGTTTCATGGTTGGTAGTATAATGACTAAATGGTGTTCCTGAATTGATGCATCTCTGTTAAATATGAAACGTACTTTATACATGACAATCACAATGCACACGAGGTAAGAAAGAAGTGATGTAGTTTTTGTTTAATATATTAATCAAATGGTTTGCTGCAAAATTATATATGAAATTGGCATAATAAACGTAAAACGAGTTCCCTGAATCAAAGGTTTTAAAATACAATTGTGATATGTGAATTTGTTACATGTACTTAATAATTATTTATTTTATCTAGTTCGGATATATTTATATAATTCATCTCCATACAGATTTTGAGGATAGACGGGAGGAGAGGCAGAAAGAGTGTTATAGAGCTACCGACTCCAAAGCAGACATTGGAGTTTCCCGGTTAATTGGTTGCAAATTTCGACGTCAAAAAGCAAGAAAGGTTCGTAATGCTAGAAACAATTTCTTTCTACAAAATTTTCATATGCTATAGTGATCATTATAATGTTTAAACAGAGTAATTATATCCCATCCAGCTAATTCGACAGAAATAATTAAAAAAAAAAAAAAAAAGAAATTAGCATAGATTATTTTCTAGTCAAAATTTCAAAATTCTCTGTAGAAGTTTAGTGAACATCTTCGAGCTTTACCAGATTAGGAAAAAAAAAATCTGTCAAAAGATTAAAAAAAAAAAAAAATTGTTTTAGAATTTTGAAAAATTTGCATAAATTAGCATACTTAATGAGTTTCAAAATTCTGGGTAAAATTTTTGCATCTCCCACCTAGTGCTACCATATAAAGCAAATGAAATTGAAAATGATCGACAAATAAAGGAGAAGAAGCATTTATTGTTATTTTTTAAAATTTTTGCATAAATTAGCATATATAATATAGACAATTTTCAAATCAAAATTTCAAAATTCTGTGTAGAAGTTTGGTAAATCTCATGTAGCTCTAGTAGATGGAAAAAAAAAATTAAAAAAATCAAAATCGGTCGACAAATAAAGAAAATCCATTATTTGTGAATTTTGAAAAATGCGCATAAATTAGCATACTTAATGGCAGTTCAAAATTTCTGTGATAGAAGTTTGAATCCCCCACTAGAGCTATCATCCAACAAGCAGAATTAAAATTGAAACAATCCAGAGTGTTTTTTTTTTTTAGCAAGGGAGACAGTCCATTTACATGCCATTATGTGGAATGATTCAGAGGTCACTCCGTAACCGTCACTCCGTAACCAGACGTGGGTTCAAGTTTTAAGTCATGATAACAAAATATTCAACCAATTTCTCATGCAAAGTGGCAAATTAAACCTAGTATAACATAGAATCCAATCAATTACTCAAAAATTATGGTAGCCATAAAAGTTCACAGAGTTTAAGCAAAATGTTTTTTGCTCAAATATGCAGTCCATTTTGCGTCACTCTCGTAACCATGATATGAATATTCATATCTCATTAACTATGCAGATCACTATAACAAATTTATCATTTTGAAAAGAGGGTTCCATCAGCTGTTGTCATGAACCATTTCTTTGTAAATAAAGATTAAGTATGGATGATAAATGTGTTTGAATGCTGAAATTTGCTTCTGAAGTCACTTCCGTTACCTTGGAACTGCCATAACTAAATACTTGCTTAAAACCAAGTAAAACGAAATTTGGATATCTTAGCTCGACATACGAATAGGTTTGGTTAAGTAAAAACTATTTATTTTGAAGCCATTATCATTTCAAAACACGAGGTCGAGTTTAACAATTGCCCCTACACCAGGGGCTATTGTAAACCGCTATGGGGCAATTGTAACACATGAAATTGTAACATTTTGTTTTTCTTTATCAAAGCTATGCACTTGACAGATCCAAGATTTAAACAACATTAACCACATAAGCTAATTATTATAAAACATGAACATAGCTTGACTCAAGTTACATTATGATTTCCACTGTATATACATGGTATGGATTATTGCAAAGTTTACGTCCTCTGTACGGCGATGAACAGCGCGCTGAATTGTCCCGGGGTTAGGTACGGGCAAAAGCATTTCCTAAACGGCATTGTTAACTATTGCCCCTGTGGTAAGCGACATATTTGGAGAGATTTTTTTCTATCTTAGCTGAGGTATTAATCGTTGAAAACGTTAGCAAAATATGGCCTAAGAACATAAATTTCTAAATATATAAAAAATGACAGCCGTAGCTCAGTCCACATATTTGTCCAGAAGAAAAACAGATTGTAAAGGAACAAATACTCCCTACTCAAAAAACGATTTTTCTGCTGTAGAAAGTTCCACGAACCGTTAAATCTGCAAATACTCAAACAGCATGTGAAGCGATGAAATGCGCATACTCTGTACAAATTTCAAGTTTGTAGCGTGTTTCTGCTAGGGATGGGAACCCCTGTTACAATTGCCCCGTGTTACAATTGTCCCCGGTCTCCCCTACTCAGCGCCCCCTATCTAGACATATATCGACAGAAAACCCCTATTGTATCCACACAATTTTCTTCATGTATAATGTCGGCTCAATTGTTCGAAAGGACTTTGATGTCAACCAATTTTAATCCTTGATATGATTTCATACAGGACCTAACTTTGAATGAGGGTTTTCCCCCTTAAGTGGTCTTCAGACACAAAACAAATATTACAGGGTATGAATAATGAAATTACACAATCATTTAATATTCCATGAACACAACCAATAAGGAACTCGACTAGGCTTCAACCAGTTGTTAAAGTGTGGAGTCTGTGCTTACAGACTAGCTTCTCGGCTGCCGTTGCGTTTAAATTTCGCCATAGTCGTAATAGTTCAGCAACTTTATATTACCCTATTGATTTGATAAGGTTAACCAATTTGATCAGACAACGCATAAATACTATGTATATATTGTTGTTAATCTAACGATTGAACAGTGACCAATTAAACAAACGATTGAGTCCAATTAAAGCATTCCACTGATAAAAACAAATACTCGTAACCATAACAACTTATAGTTAATGTCCGGCTGTAATCTACTTGCCAAAGTGTAGGGTTGTGATCAACGTAATAGACTAGAGCCATTTAGGCAAAATATGACTTTTAAAAGCATTTTTAGGTAAAAGTTGGGAACCAGTCTATTTCACACAATTCAAGTGTGCTGAATCTGATAAGACCGGTTCCCAAGCCGATTTCTCAGGATTTCACCACCTAATTTGCATAAACAAAATGGCCGCCAATTTGACAATTTTTGAGCTTATGTATCTATTCCCCCCTGGTTGTGTCCACTTTTTACCCTCGTAACGACCGCAGTATTTTGCAGTCACATTGATTATTATGTAAACTTGCTAAACTGAGCATTAAAATTTAATAAATAATCAATTTTATGTTTATAAATTCATTAATTATGCAAATTTATGCATGTTTGCGACCTTACATGCTACAATGGGGCTATAACTTGATCAAATTAGCTCAAGAGTTCTTCAACCTTTTGGTAAAAGTTGGGAACTAGTCTATTTCAAATAATTCAAGTGTGCTGAGTCTGATAAGACCGGTTTCCAAGCCAATTTCTTACGTTTTCACCACCTAATTTGCATGTAAACAAAATAGCCGTTAAATTGACCATTTCGAGCTTACATGTATGTCTCCACTCCTCCCTGGTTGTATTCACTTTTTACCTGTATAATGGACAGCATTATTTTGCACTCACATTGATTAACTTGCTAGACTGAGTATTACAATTTAGGAAAAAATCAATTTGATGTTTCTAGATTCATTAATTATGCAAATTTATGCATGTTTGCGACCTTACACGCTATAACTTGATCAAATTAGCTCAAGAGTTCTTCAACCTTTAATTTAAAATTGGGAACCGGTATATTTCACATAATTTAAATGTGCTTAATCTGATAAGACTACATCGTAGTTCACAAGCTGACTTTTAACGTTTTCACCACCTAATTTGCATAAACAAAATGGCCGCCAAATAGACCGTTTTTTAGCTTAGGCCTTATGTCTAGGCCTACACACCTTCCTGGTTGTATCCACTTTTTAACTTCGTGATGGCCGCATTATTTTGTAGTCACTTTGAATATTTTGTAAACTTGCTAGACTGAGCATAAGAATTTAAGATAATAATCAATTTGATGTTTCAAAACCAATTTATTATGCAAATCAATGCATGTTCGACACCTTACGTGCTATAACATGAGTAACTTGATCAAATTAGCTCAAGAGTTCGTCAACTTTCAGATATCAGATATTCAGATATAATTCAGATATCCTTCCCAACATTTCGAGATCACTGTATCAAAAAAAAATAATAATAATCTCAAAGCTCATTTGTTATATTTTTATGCAAATTTATTTTTATTTCTTTGTTTTGCACGTGACTGAAAAACGAAATCTATCAAAATGGTCACATAAAGATGAATGAAAAATAATGCAATGTTTGAATGATGGCATTCAACACATTGTACAGGTAATAGCGATCTCCATGAAGTCCCTATAGCCAGCTTCCCTCTATTGGTTATTCCCATCCTTGAGAGGAAGATGTCAGTATATTGGTTATTCCCATCCTTGAGAGGAAGATGTGGAGCTAATTCATAGCATACTCTCTGCAGCCTCCGCTGGGTAGAATTCTACCTTCAATCCCTCTCCTTGAATTCTGTCATACATGTTAGTCCAGCATACTTTGATGTCTTGTACTTATGGGCCATCTCCTCCCAAAGGAGAGTCAATACACAGAGAGCTATGCCACTTAGAGGCCCTTGATGATGCAGACTACCATATCTGGTCACATTTACAATTTCCCCGGGGAATGTCATCTGCTGTTTCATTTGAACAAAGTGCCAGTTTCTTGCTTAAACGAAGGAGTCAGCTTTGTTTGGTCTACTTTTCTTGTTGACTTTGGACAGTGTACATTCCTGTCTGTAAGAATGAAATCATCACAGGGGGAATTTGATGATTTTGTTTGGTCTGCCCTGTCGATAGCATTTTCTAGGGCATTTCTAAGCACTCCCAGGATCTCATCGTGCTTCCAACTATATGAGCTTTCTTCAAGATAGACATGGGAATTTGATAGAATATGCTTTAATGAGCGAGTCCTCTTTTCCTCATTTGTGGCAGGTCTCGTTCTCGGTCTTGGCCAACTTCCTCATTGATGATTGTAGCAAGAACTTGGCTGTACATGTTTCCATCTTCTATATGTCTTTCAAGGACAAGGACTGTAACTTTCAAGTCATTCCAATCGACACCAAGCTCCTTGCTGCACGAGGCCAACTGCCTTATCCATGTTAAGAACATGTTAGCTTTCTTTACCTCTTAACTCCTCTCCTCTGCAACAGCGATCAGGGGTAGAATAAGCTTTGTGAAATATCCATTAATGCTAGTGTTTGTTGTGCATGGTGATTTAAACGTGTTTAGCAGATATTCTTTGTTCTATCCTCTCAATATATGCATCATTGCTATTTCGTACAGCATCAGTGGCAATCATCAGTGGAAGAACCCAAACTTCAGGTACCACAACTTCAATTTGCTTGGGAGGGCACATCTGTCGATTCATGTCAGTCCATCTTTCACATCGCCTGGACCGCATTAATCTGGTTCTTGTGAGACAGCTTCTTATTGAACTAGCACAAGCTCTGGACAGGGGCTTCTGATATTGTGTGAATGACCTCATCCGCTACACTGTAACGTGTCCTGTCATCTACCTCCCCCCCCCCCCTAATGGTCAGGTTCCTTGATTTCTTTGGTTTGAACTTCATCCTACACCAACTTATCAGCTGGTCCATGTGCCTAAGAGCCTTCATCGATTGAGTAAAGTCAGGTCATCCATGAAAGCTCGTATTTCTTGCCAGCTTGAGTCCAGGTTCGATCTTAATACCTCTTCAACTGGAAAATGCAGCTATACATGTAGTTACTTTCTCTTTTGCAATGACAAATACGATTCGATAGATGGCACAACCCGTTGGAATGCCTACAGGCTGGAAGAGCTGGTAAGCTGATGTGAATTCCTTTGTGGCAAACCTCATATTGAAATCCTGAATGTAGCAATTCAGGAAGTTGCTATGAGTTTGTCCATGGTAAACCAAATCATCGAGTGCAGCAATGACCCATATGCGTGGGCAAGGAGCAAAATTTGTTTCGGCCACAGGGGTAGCGTTCAGTCTGTTTCGTGGGTCAATTATTTTTTGTTTTACCCCCCCTTTTTTTTTTGCTGGGGGGGGGAGGCCTGTCGACCCTCAGTGCCTGGAATTATTTGAATAATGTCCAAGTAACTACTATCGACTATGTTATTGCTGATATTGAATTGAAAAATTTCTTCGTGATTAAACAAATAATGAATGAACTATTTCCTTTTCATTACAAACTGACGAGATTCAAATAGGATCTGCTATCATATAGACGGTTATATGTAGACTTTGATGGCAAGCAGAAAAATATCCTCCCACAAGGGAGTGTCCTTGCCCCTCTGCTCTTCAACATGTACACTAACGACTTATCAGTACACCCCAATGTAAAGAGTTTCTTGTATGTTGATAACCTCTGCATTACCTCACATGAAAATTCCAATGAAGAAGTCAAAATGACTCGTTAATATGCTGCAAATCCCTTTGATAGTGAATTCTGAAAACTGTCAAATAAGTGTCCTTCACCTCTAGAACACAGGTGCCCAACGACAATTGAGGATCAGATAATACAGAAATACAGAAATCTACATTAACTGCTCAAACATGTCCCTGTGCTGATCTACCTAATTTTGACATTTAGATTGTCCCTTACATACAATAACCACATTGCCAAGACAAAGCAACATAGGAGCCAGGAATAATATTCTAAAGAAGCTGGCTAACACCAAATGGAGATAACCCCTCCATATCCTCTCTATAATTATAAATATTCCAATTAGAGACTGAAATCAAATCATAGTTTACACCGCTCCATGGAATCCCTTGTTAGGTCTGCACACAATCGAAGACCATCTCTGTGGACCAGCCACCTCAAATAAATGCCATACAAAAATGTCCAAAAGAATCTCTCTCATCAGGTTCTGATGAGCCATAGCACACCTTGTCATGCTTGAACAACCTTAGGACATGCACAGGCACCGGTGGCACAGGACGGTGTAAGGTCCTAACGGAAAAATGGGGATACAGCGAAGATGGACAAAATTAATGTGAGTGTGGGAAAGAGCAAACCAAGGAACACCTTCTGGTATGCGCCCACCTGATGGAACTATGTACCCTTGTAGCCTTAAAGGGTTTAACCCCAGAGCACAATCCTGTAATAATCACTGGTCAGTATTATTCAAATTTGAAGCGAAATTATTGTTATGATTGAATTGTGGAATGAACTGTCTCTTAGTGATAGGGAAAGGTTCATAACAATTCAACATTTGAAGAGCAATCCTTTGTACTGGAAATTTCTACTACAATATTTTATCTAAATTCCATAAAAAATAAGTTGAAAGCTCATGATAATGTGTTCATCTTTCGCACTACACTACATTCACTTTAAGGTGGTGACACGAATGGCAGAAGAAGTAGGCTCAATGGTCAGATGGTAAACACTTTGTATGAAAGTGCCTATTGTACATGCCTACCCTGCCTCTGTGAGTGTGTGCGTGTGTGTGTGTGTGTGTGTGTGTGTGAGGGCGTGTATGTGTGTTTGTGGGTGGGTGGGTGTGGTGTGAGTGTGTGTGCATGTGTTTCCGTTGGTGCACAATGTTGTTTTTGTGTGTTTGTGCCTACATACCCGTCAAAATAATTATGTGGTAAAAGACCACAATCATCCTTAAAGTTTATTATTTTTCATGTGACTATTTCTCACAGACCTCGTTCAAAGTCACGTGGAAAAACAAAGAAAAAAATTGCCCAACAATGAAATTAATGGGCATCCATCATAAAACAATATTTTGGGGGCTTTAAAATAATTTTAAAATGCCATGACGGATATCTGAACCACAGTTTACAAATGTTTGACTTAAGTTGATGAAATAATAGCATATTAGGTTGCAAACTTGCATAAATTTGCATAATTAATTAGTTTCAAAGCATTAAATTGATTGTTTTCTTAAATTTTAATGCTTATTCTAGCAATTTATCATGATTTTTATTGTGAGTACGAAAATAAGCGGTCATTATGAGGGTAAAATTTGGATACAACCAGGGAAGAATGGAGACAGAAGCTCAAAAATTGTCAATTTGGCGGCCATTTTGTTTATGCAAATTAGGTGGTGAAAACCTGAGAAATCGGCTTGGGAACCGGTCTTATCAGATTCAGCACACTTGAATTATGTGAAATAGACTGGTTCCCAACTTTTACCTAAAAATGCTTCTAAAAGTTTATAGAGGCCTCTTTTTAAAAAATGGCTCTAGACTATAATAACCTTGCAAATAATCTAGATGATATCCATGTTTATGTGTTGCCAACCAAATAAAGTATGTAGCGATGTTACGTCATTGTGCCTGGAGACAAATTAGGAAGATAATTGATTATTAATATAATTTACGTTTTTAGTCGCATCATAATAATTGATATCTATAATAACTGTTTATGGTATTGTAAGCGTATGAACAGGGGTATGTATTTGGTAACTATATTTAAAAGACATCAGGCTGACAAATACAAACACATATACATGCATGTGAAACATGAGGTTATGATATGACGAATATTGTATTTAACAGCAAAAAAATGATTAGTTTTGAGATGCTTACTCCATTTTGACTGGTTTTTCCATTTAATATGATAATTTATCTCATCCTGTGCAGGTTCTAGTTTCTTCGATTGATATTTGAGATGTAAAAAGTCGGGCTCCGAGCTACCAGTTGTTTGAAACATACTATTAAAAAAAAGCTGCATTGGAAATCGGCACAAAACAGTATAAGTGAACTTGGTGGGCGTTGCAAAAAACTTGGAATCGGAGCGGAGAAGGTCGGCGGTTAGAGGTCAGAGGTCAATTGAACATGGAGGAGGTAGATTACAAGAGAGTGAGGGAGATCATGTGGACGGACAAGCCATTCAGACTCCGAGAGCTACCAGCTTATTTCGGATTCCCTCTTCTCATCAAAGTGGTCAAGGGATCGGATGATATGGAACACAAGGAGAAGTTCGTGAAAGGAGAGGTGAGGAGGAGGATGAGGATGAAGGTTTTGCGGGTGCGATGTTGAATGACGATGACGAAAGTGGTTGTGACGATACTAGATATAATGGGGGTGACGATCATGAATGTAATGGTGGTTTCGATGTTAAATGTCCTGATGGTGACGATACTGAATGTAATAGTGGTGACGATATCAAATGTCATGGTGGTGACGATAATAAATATAAATGTGGTGACGATACCAAATATAAAGATGGTGATTACACAGAACGTAATGGTGTGACGATTCTGAATACAATGTTAGTGACGATACGGAATATAAAAGTGGTGAAGATAATAAATATTAAGATGGTGGCGATAATGAATTAAAAAAAGGTGCTGACAATACTGACTATATTGTTAGTGACTGAATATAAAGGTGGTAACGATGCTCCAAATGCTCCAAATCTTATTGTCCGAAACGGATATTTATTTTGCCCCTTTTCTCGTGGGCCCGGCAGCCGCTGAGCAGCGCCAGAAGGACATTGCTCTATCCCCCTCTTGTTGAACGCCAAACAGGGAAGCAGCAACTACCATTTTGTTAACGTCTTTTGGTATGACGCAGCCGGGGCTCGAACCCATGACCTCCCGATTATGAGGCGGACGCTCTATCCACTGAGCCAACACATCGGTCCCATACAGGTGGTGACGATCCTGAATATGATGGTGGTAATTATATTTGATATAAAGGTGGTGAAAATACTGGATACAAAGTTAGTGAAGATACTGAATACTAAGGTGTTGACGACACTGAATATAACGGGGGTGACGATACTGAGTTTAAAGGTGGTGAGAATACTTAATATAAAGATGGTGACGATACTGAATGTGACGGGGGTGACGATACTGAATATAAAGGTGGTGACGATACTGAATACTACTGTGGTGACGATACTGAATATAAAGGTGGCGACGATACTGAATATAAAGATGGTGAAGGTACTGAATATAAATGTGGTGACGATAATGAATATAAAGGTGGTGACGATACTGAACATAAAGGTGGTGACGATATCGAATATAATGATGGTGACGATACTGAAAATACCAAAAATAATGTTGGTGAAAATACCGACCATCAAGGTGGTGACGATACAGAATGTGATGGTGGTGATAATATTGAGTGTGAGGGTTGTGATCAAAATAAATATCCTGGTGGTGAGCACATTTAAGATGATGACGGTGATGATCTCGAATATGATGATGGCAATGATGATTGCAATGTTACTTACAATGTTACTTATACTGGTGACGATACTGAGGGTGGTGGTGATGACGATATTTTAGGTAATGTTTGTGAAGGTGATGAAGGTGACATATTTCGCAATCATACTCTTTCACGTTTCATGGTTGGTACAGTATAATGACTAAATGGTGTCCTGATATTTGATGCACTCTGTTAAATATATGAAACGTACTTTACATGACAAATCACAATGCACACGAGGATAAAAGATGTGAGAATGTATGTTTTTTGTTAATATATTAATCAAATGGTTGCTCAAAAAATTATATTGAAATTGGCATATAAACGTAAAACGAGTTCCTGAATCAAAGGTTTTAAAATACACAATTGTGATATTGTGAATTTGTTACATGTACATTAAATAATTATTTCATTTTTATTAGTTCGGATATATTTATATAATTCTACTCCATACAGATTTTGAGGATAGACGGGGAGGAGAGGCAGAGAAGAGTGATAGCTACCGACTCAAAAGGCAGACATTGGAGTTTCCCGGTTCATATTGGTTGCAAATTCGACGTCAAAAGCAAGAAAGGTTCGTATGCTAGAAACAAATTTCTTTCTACAAATTTTCATATGCTATAGTGATCATTATAATGTTTAACATGAAGTAATATATCCCATCCCAGCTAATTCGACAATACTCGCCCAAATTCAGAGAAAACAATTTTGTCGTCACAATCATATATATACACAACAAAAAAAGTAAGTCCCCCCCTAATCAAAGTGATGTAACTTTTGAACGAGGTTATTTTTAGTACAATAATTTGGAGGGAAGTTTTATCCACTTATTGAGTACCTTCTGTGAAAAAATGACATCGATCACCTGAGACATGCATGAGTGATCAACGTTTAAAACAAAAATGGTCATTTTCAAAAGTCACAAGGGTCATTTTGGAGGCTGTAAAAATAACAATTTTTTAAAATTTTCTTTTTAACTTGTGTTTGATTGTTTTGGTGGATTACCATCCGAAATTTGATCATCCAACACCAATCCCGATACATTTCATAATTTTTCATGGATGGGTGAACACAATTTTAAGAATTACGTTTAGGCCTCCAAAATGGTAAAATCCAAAAATTTTATTTAAAGAATTGAATCAGATTTATCTTCAACATTATTCGACACTTTTGTGAGAAAATGAGCACTATTCGTCGTGTCATGGACGAGTGAGCCACACTTTAAAAGGTGTCTTTTGTGACTTTTGTATTGACAATTTTGCCTTTAACGTTGTGTTTATTCATGCATGACTCGAAGGTTTTTCTCATTTTTGCACATAACTTAGTTGATAAGTGTATAAACATAACCGCCAAACGATATTACTCAACACCTTTTTGTTCAAAGTTCCAGCATGTTGATTTGGGCTTGTTTTTGCTTTGAGATTGTAACACAATGTCAATGGAGAGGAAATCAAAATTTTAACAAAATTGAAATTCGGCTCAATTTCATGGACGATTATTGTTAATTCTACTGGGAGTTTTTTACGAAACCTGGCACACAACTTCAGGGTGGTGGTAACTATACAGGAACAAACTGCTAAATTGAGAATCTGATAAGGCACGGGGTGGGGCCAAAGCTCTGAAATTCCTTCTTATTTACATATTTTTTAATAACTTCTGCTTACTGAAGCATAAAACACTGGAATTTTCGTGAAACTCAAATCAAATGAACTATCCAAGAAGGTCTGTGACAATTATCCAAAGTAAGCGATTGAATTTTAGTCCACTAACGAAAAAACGGCTTTTCACGTACCACGTGTTCATTGAAGCGTGAATTTTTACTAAAATGCCGTAGCATCATTTGAAAGAAATTATTTGACATACACATAACAAAAAAATTTCGATAAAATGATTTTATTACACAAAAATGGAACAATATTTACCAATGGAACTTGAAAATATCCTTTTTTGTTTTTATTACGTGTTCATTCAACCGTGAATTGATGAATATTGTTTAAACTACTCTTCCAGATTGCATGTTCGTCATAATCAATCATTTTTTTTAAGTTAAAATGTGTGAACAATGCAGTTTTTTCAAATTTTACCTCATGTTCATCCAACCGTGAAATTTAATGCAAAAGTCGTTTGATGTGTTAGAAATTAAGGACAACAAACCTTCTGAACATATCTTTTGTTTAAAAGTTTGAATTTGTTCCAATGTTATTAAATTAAAGTTATGAAACTGACCTTGTGACTTTCGAAAAGTTACATTTTTGCCTTTTGACTGTGCTCATTGAAGCATGACTTAACGAATTTCAGTAAAATTCACCAAAATGGAAGCTGATAAAATTACCTACAAGCACATGTAATAACATTTGTAAAGCTCCTCTTGGTTCAAAAGTTATATCATTTTGATTAGGGGGGGACTTACTTTTTTTGTTGTGTATAGTTGTCGTACGTCTTCAAAAATAAACACAACACAAAAAGAAAGTTCCCCCTATTTCAGATATCAATATTTTTTTAACCAGGAGGAAGTAAAAAATCTAATTATATGTCCATGCAGGGAATTTAATTAACTACAATGGGAAAGAATTTTAGGAAAAATCATTAAGTCATGCTTCATTGAGCAATGGTTGAATTTAAAAAATGTTATTTTTTGAAGTTCGCAAGCCTAAAATGGCAACTTTGAATCAATGATAACGGACCCATTTTCAGATTTTAAACACTTTACACCTCAGAATGTATGCAAAACGTGCTTTCCAATATACAGAAACGAAATTTGCGTCAAATTTCATGGTTGAGAGAGCATGCAGCAAAAATGGCCCAAACTGCCATTTTTTACTTCTTTGCCGTGGTATATTCGATCAAATATGATGGAATTCCTGTTGTGGAAGTGTATGCAATCAATATCCATTCATTCACGGTTGAATGAACCCATCAAACAATAAAAAAAAAAATAGGCCATTTTAGAATTACGAAGAGTCATTGCAGTGATTTTATGCACTAGAAAGCATCTCAATAACATTTTTTGGGTTGTATAATGATCCTATGGCATATATTTACAAATTTATGCTTCAGTGAGCACGTGAGACTGGAAAAGCCCTTTTCACACGTATGGACTAAAATTTAAATTCTTACTTTGATTGAATATAACAATTCTTTTCGGGGAGTACCTTTGATTCTATTTTCATAAAAATCCCGATGTTTCACGCCTCAGTGGAAAAAAGATACAAGAAAATCATGAAAATGAGAAGAAAGTTCGGGGCTTCGTCATGGTTCAGTGACTTTTCCAATACGTAATTTGAATAAAGATCATGTTAGTTAGAGACCAGTTGAAGCTACGTGTAAAGTTTTATAACATAATTCACAGTCAAATGGACAAAAACTGACAATTAAAATATGCCAAATTTCACTTTTGTTAAACTTTTGTTAAACCTCTGTACATAAAGTCAATGGACGAGGAAATCAATACCTGACAAATGTGAAATTCGGCCAATTTTATTGATGATTATTGTTAATTCTACTGTGAGTAATGTCACGAAACTTGGCACACAGCTTCAACTGATCTCCAACTAACATGATCTTGATTCAAATTACTTATTCGAAAAGTCACTGAACCATGACGAAGCCCCAAACTTTCTTCTCATTTCCATGATTTTCTTGTATCTTGCGCCCACTGATGCGTGAAACATCGGGATTTTTGTGAAAATAAAATTAAATGTACTCCCCCCCCCCCGAAAAAAAAAATTGTTATATTTAATCAAAGTAAGAATTTGAAATTTTAGTCCATACATGAGAAAAGGGCTTTTCCAGTCTCACGTGCTCACTGAAGCATGAATTTGTAAATAAATGCCATAGGATCATTGACACGTGCCCAAAAGAATATAAATACAACCCAAAATGTTATTGAGATGCTTTCTAGTGCATAGAATCACTACAATGACTCTTCGTAATTCTAAAATGGCCTATTGTTTGGTTGCTTGATGGGTTCATTCAACCGTGAATGAATTGATCAAAATTAACTTTGTCATTTTATCTCTTCGACACCCACCCCCGTCACACACACACACACACACACACACACACACCCCTCCCCACAAACAGAAAGACGCAAGTCGTTGTACATGAGCGAGATTGTTGATGCGGATAAACTTCCCAAGAAGTTCTGTTTCGCTAAGAAGGATGATATGCAGATAAAGATAACTGGCGAGGATCCGTCCAGCTTCGGGCCATTGGTCGAAGGCGACTTCAAGACGAAGGAAATGACGAGGGTCAGGATCTTCAAAGCTAATAGAATCAGTGATGGTAAGAACTACATAATGATGGTGATAATGAGGATTTAAATTATTTGTATAGCGCCATATCATTCTCAGGAACATTCAAAACCCTTAATAATCATAATAAACATAGTTGGTGCTTAGGTGTGAGGGAATGGAAAGGAATCAGTGACGGTAACAATTTCATGATCATCGATGTATACTCATAGGTTCTTTTGTGTAAGGGATAGAATAATTTATTATAATTGCATAATTATTTGTTATAATCGTAATAACGGCATAGTTATTCGTAATAATTGAAGGTATACTGTGGTTTAGGGCAGGCGCGTATCCAGGATTTGGCACCCCGGGGGGCCCGACGTGAATTTGGCGCCCCTGTGTACTTTTCAAAATATGGCGCCCCCCCCCCCCCCCCCCCCGCCAGGCAAACATTGGCCTCCGGCTTAAATGTATGTTGAAGGATTTTGAATAATAATTTATTTGAAGTTTTTTTTTTTTTTTTTTTAATACTTGCCAATGGTGAGTTCATGGAAAAGAATTTCTAGGTATATGAGGTATTACCGCTATAGATGATAATACGAATATTTCTCAATAGGAGCGCGAAGCGCGATCAAATTTTTTCCCCTCTACTTTACGATCAGAAAGCAAAGAATTCTAAGCAATTAGGGGTATCAATTTCGTTTAGCTCTTCATCAGAATATCATATGAAAGGAAGCTGTAATTTGTCCATCATAACGATTTGAAAGCAAGCCATATAAAATCATGTGAAATTTGTCCATCAAGTAATGTGAAATCAAACAAATGTATATTGATGTTTTGTTGTTCAGAATCCTCATAATCTGGTTACAAGAAAGAAAAAATAGGCGAGCGTGAATCGCGAGCAGAAATTTGATGTATCGGAATGATCTCTGAAAACGTGACATTTTATGCATTCCTCAGGAACACAATGTAATAACTCTTTGGAAAATGAAGCGAGCGCGAAGCGCGATCGAAAATTTTGCTCTATGTAATAGAGACCTGAAGTTTAGGATCAATTTGGCCTTCATAATTTAAAGACCGTATGTTGCCCAGTAATTTTACATGATTATGAAAGAGAGATGAATGTCTATCTATCTAGCTGCTTATCTATCCTTCTGCTTCCCTCCCTAAGTTTAAGATAAATTTGGCGCCCCTAAGTTTAAGCTCAATGTGGCGCCAACTAATCATTTGGCACCCCCTAAATGTTAGTTTGAATTGGCGCCATACATGTACGATTTAGGTGATTTGATGCCCCTGGGAAAATGCAAAAATAAATGTAACGTTTATTCAAATAAACTTAAATGTCTTGATGATTAGTATCCTATAATGCAAATTATGGTCAGAGGAAAAACACAGGCGAGAGCGGAATTTTGATGTCTTTGAATGATGAGAAAACATGGCATTACATGCGTTCCTCAGCAACGCAATGTAATAACTCATTGGGAAAAGAAATGATGCGAGCGCGTAGCGCGAGCCAAAATTTTGCTATGTATATACAGACCAGGAAGAATTAAAAATTTTAGAGACCATATTTCAAATACCAAGTTGTTGCCCCTTAGTTTCAGGTAAATTCGGCACACCTCCTTAAGTTCAAAATAAAGTTGGAGCCCCTAAGTTTAAGATAAATTTGGCATTCCTAAGTCTCAGGTCAATTTGACGCCCCTACGTTTAAGCTCTATTTGGCGCCCCTAAGATTTAGGTCAATTTGAACTGTAAAAATGAATGTAAAGTGAAATCAAATTGAAATGTTTTGATGGTTAGAATCCCATAATGTAAATTTTGGTAAGAGGAAAAACACAGGCGAGCGCGAAGTATGAACGGAAGTTTTGATGTATTCAAATGATTAGAAAACAGGACATTTCATGCGTTCCTCAGGAACACAATGTAATAATTCATTGGGGGAAAAAAATGATGCGAGCGCGAGCGAAAATTTTGCTATGTATATAGACTACAGACCCGGATGCATGAATTTTGAAATTTTGCTCTATCTATATAGAGACCATATTATAAAAACCTCTTTGTTGCCCCTTAAGTTTCAGGTAAATTCGGCGCCCCTTAGTTTCAGATCATTTGGGCGCCCTATAAGTGTAAGCTCAATTTGGCGCCCCTAATTTTAAAATCGATTTGACATCCCCTTAACTTCAATTCAGTGCCCCCATAAGTTTCAGGTCATCTTGGCGCCCGTACGTGTAAACTCAATTTGACGCCGCTAATAATGTTGAACATAAATTTGAAATGCAAAAAAAAAATGATATAAAAAAAATAAAAAAAAATGTAACGTGAAAACAAGTAAATTTAAATGTTTTGACGGTTAGAATCCCATAATGTAAATTCTGGTAAAAGAGGAAAAACATAGGCGTGCGCGAATAGTGAACGGAAATTTTGATGCATTCGAATGATTAGAAAACAGGTCATTTTACGTGTTCCTCGACACATATATAAATCAATGGGAAAAGATGATGCGAGCGTATATGTATATGTATATACAAACCAGGAGGCATGGAATTTTAAAATTTTGATATTTCTAGATAGAGACCATTTTAAAGACACCTTCTAGTTTTTTTGTGTGTGCTTTTTGGGGCCCCTTAGTTCAGGTAAATAGGATATAGTTGGCACCCCTAAAGTCTCAGGCTAATTCGGCGCCCCTACATTTGAGCTCAATCTGGCGTCCTTTAATTTAAGATCGATTTGGCACCCCCTTAACTTCAGGTTAAATCAGCGCCCTTAAGTCTCAGGTCAATTCAGCGCCCCTTAAGTTTCAGATCATTTTTGCGCCTCTACATTATTATCATCTAAATTTGGAGCCCTTACGTTTAAGATCATTTTGGCGCCCCTCTAGGTTTAAGTTCGATTTGGCGCCCCCTAAATTTAAGGTCGATTTTACGCCCCTAAGTTTAAGGTCGATTTTGCGCCTCTCCTAAATCTAAGGTCGATTTAGCGCCCTTAAGTTTAAGGTCGATTTGGCGCCCCCATCTAAGTTTCGGGTCAATTTGGCGCCCCCACG
>CALNVZ010002974.1:44380939-44403417 GCA_940671915.1 Paracentrotus lividus
CCTTTTTCTCCCTTTTTCTTCCTCTTTTCGGCGCCCCCCTGCGCGCCCCCGGGGGGCCCGGGCCCGTAAAGCCCCCCCCCAGAATACGCGCATGTAAAGGGGTCGAGTTAGTGATTGTAAGAATTACATAAGTATTGGTATAAACTCGTTGGTGCTTTAATGTATGGGATAAAATCAGTGATAGTAAGAATTACATAATCATAAGTTTATATTCACTGGTGATTTTGGGATTAGTTCGCCGTACGTACACTAGACATCATACGTTGACATGCGAGGCTAAAATATTATTTCTAACTCTGTTCGCATGTATTCTATAAAGACTATGAATTGTTGTAAATACACCGTCATTTCTGAGGCAAACTTCCCCAAAAAATTGCTTCTCATTGGCTAATATGAAGACATTAACTTTTCAAATGTGACAGAGATTCTGAAAGTTAATATTTTCTGCCCTCTGATCCACACAGGTGACATCAAGCTCAAAGTGGTTTTTCTACCTGCCTACATGGATGTGGATGTTGTCATAGCAACTAAACTGGCTTGTGAACCAGATGCGTACTGGGAAGAATACATGGAGGCAATGACGAGTGATATTTCGAAGAAGGTCAACTTAAACATGTACAGGGGAAAATCAGGTATGTTGCATTTTATTCTTGCTTATCAAAGTTGAGGACAGTAGATTATGATGAGAGAGCCGTTAATAAACAGAGTTTAGCCAACTCAGTTACAGTTGGGTAACAACATGGCCCCTTCTCTTTTGTAGCCTACTTTGCTTGCCCAACGGAGCAATAAGCGCCATGTTGTAACCAACTTTTACCGGGTTGGCTAAATCCAGTTTATTGATGACTCATGATAGAATCGACCATTTCATAACAAATACACTTTGTTAAGATGTTGTATTAAGAAAAATTATATTAATCATACTCCGGAATAAAGACGTTATTGTAAAACAGTCTACACTTTTGACAATACTTAATGATGACGCCCTTTATTTCGGAGTTTGGTTGATCCGAATCGAATTGGTTACCACATTGCGTTTGTTGCTTTGTTGGGCAAGCAATACAAGAGAAAATGCGTCATGTTGTAAACTAAATGTAACCGAGTCGTCCAAACTCTGTAATAAAGTGCTTGGAAGTGACTTGATATTGTTAATTTTTAAAAAATGTCTCAATATTTTGCAAATTCGAATAATCTTTACACGAGATCATAAAGAATACAAATTGAAGAGCGCCATCTAAAGACAACCATCCACCAACCAAATCTATCACCCAGAAAGAACTGGTATTGATTGAAAAATAACAGATTTTGCCCTTCACAACAATAGGATTAGAGGATGACGATTACATATGCATATTAAGTATTATCAAAAGTTTAGATTGTTTTACAATTACATCTTTATTCTTGAGTATGAGTAATATTATTGCTCTTAATACAACATCTTAACAAAGTGAAATGGTGGATTCTATCATGATTATTTTGATTTTAATGTAATATAAAATTATTTGACGACCGAAAACCACGTGTGAACCTTGTTGGCTCATGATACATTATTGAAATTCATAGCAGCTTCGTACCATCATTAAAACATATTCCCTATGAAATTCATCGCAGATATTCAGATATATGAGTTCCCGGAGAAAGCCAAGACCAAGAAGTCGGCCAAGCAGAAATCTGCCTGCCTGTACGAGGAACAAGCCCCGACGAAGATCGTCTCTGTAGGGAGCATTCTGAAGCAGAGGCCGAGCAGTTCGAAACGCATGTCAAGAACACCTTCGACATCGTCGGGTGGACAGAAGTACCCTTTGGTAGGTCAAGACATCAATCTTTATGTAAACTTGCTATGGCTCGAATAAAACAAAATACTTATGTCGGTTTAAATTGTGTGAGAATCTATAGAGGTAATATAGGTTTTCCCTGTCAATTTGAAACTCTTCGCAATCGAATTCGTTAGTGTTCCTTCAATATAGACGATACCGGGAGCTATCGGTCATTTAAATTAATGCTTAGAGCAAGTGATGTCGTTTTTATTCTTTCAAATTAGTTAATCAGCTGTCAATTTCATTTTTCTGGGATCAAAACTGTTTATATGCAATGAATTTCTTCAGTTTACATGAATGGACGAATTTGAGCGACGATTGAAAAATTCGACTGTTTACAAAATCAAATTGATCGGCGCAATTTGCAAATGGATTGAGAACGATTTTTTATTTTTGCTGTCCATACGGCAGTAATGATCATCAGGGCTTAGTTTCTCCAATCATTATAACCATTCTCGTATTTTCTTTCTTATATTCTTTTGTCTCCCACTCTTCCCTATTTTCCTCTCTCTAAATCTTGCCTTCACTTTGCTCCTTCTACGTCATTCTGTCCTAAACAGAAGACATTCACTACCCCTGAGGAAACCAAGCCAGAGGAACCCCAAAGAGCAGTAGCTGACATCTTGACTGATCTGCAGGACAAGGATGAGTCTGAGTTGACAGAAGAAGAGGTTCGCGTTGCCAGGCACCGGAAAATGTTACTTGCAATGTTCGCTCGTGAGGAGGAAGAGGAAGAGGAGAAGAGACGGTCGCAGATTATGCCGGATGGGGCTGCTTGTGATGATGACGAGGTTGACGGGGATGTTGATAGAGTTGTCGATGTCAACGATGACGATAATGATGACGGTAATGATGATAAGGAAATCGACGACGATGATGATGATGAGTCAGATTCAACGGACACGAGAGGAGAAGGAGATGGTGATGTCATTGATGATATCCAGCGTCCACGATCACCCGGTGATGGATCAACGGTTTCTGGCGAATCAGAAAACAACGAGTCTGTCTTTGTTGATGATTCTCCTGCAGAACCCATGAGACCAAAACCTCGGATACCTACCCGTCGCACACCTGGGCTTACCTACCCTCAAAGTCCTACATCACCATCAAATCCAGACCCGCAAGCTTCGTTTCAGCCTGTCGTTCAACCCACAACCAAAAAGTCTGCACCACCTCCACCACTAAAACCGAAACCAGCTGTACCGGGCCACAAACCAACAATCTCACCGAACAAACCTACAGTTCCCTCGCGTAAACCCGAACTCAATCCATCCATTCAGCCACACACTACGGATAAACTCAGTCGTGCCCAAGTGGTGAATTCATCTGATCACTCCCGCTTCGCGACTATCCAAGACTTTCCTTCAGATCTTCGTGGTTTGACGATTGATGACATGTGCAAGGCCATGCACTTTCTCTGGCTTGATAAGTACGAGGGAAAGATCCGTGAGAACAAGATAGATGGTGAGATGGCCTCTGAACTGTCTGAAGACATGATCAAATCGGACCTTGGTCTGAGTGGTCTTGAAGCAAAGAAACTCTATAAATTCATCCATGACAACTGGAGACCACTTTGATGCAGGTCTGTTATCCTACAGAACTATTAGGAAACTCGTGATCATGTTCCCATCATAATAAGGAGTCGCTGAGCCGGAGGGGGGTGGGGACGAAGCCCCTTCCATTTTTGAATTAGTAGACACGTACAATAACGCGGCATTTGTCATCAAGATTATGCTTGTTCGTATGCTCAGTCTCCCACACAATTTCCAAACAGTCCCTGGTAATGACCTAACGAGATGGATATAATTCCTGAAATCGATTTTAATCTAAACCTCGTGGTCATGTTTCCGTATTCCCATTTTTCGTGAAACATAGTGTACATATACGGTACGTACACGTCTATGCATAGTATTATTCATTGTCGAAACAGCATTACTACCATATTTCCCAACTTTTGACACAATGCGTTTCGCTTTAATTCGGAAGTAAATGTGGGATACAAGTGTAAAATGATTTAAGATGCAGAAAAAGAAATATTGAAGGCTGGATAGTTTATTACAACTTTGATACTGCCAGTTTAACCGTCATGATGCTATATAATGATAACAACCATGGTATAGTTTTTCCCGGTCAATTTTAAAGTCTTTGCAATCAAATTGGTTAATGTTCATTCGACTTAAATGAAACCTCCCGAAGCGGGGCTATGGGTCATTCAATCTAACACAAACAGCAAGCGATTTCGTTTTTGAGCATTTGATTTCATTTTTGAGGTAACCAATTTCCTTCATGAACGTGAAATTCAAAATTCGTAAGGTCAATTTAAGGAAGATTTAAGTAGCATGGATCGACGAATTAAAGTGACGATTAACAAATACGACTGCTCATAATGTCGAACTGATTGGCGCAATTTGCAATTTGGTTGCCGAGTTTCTTATTTCGAGTGCTCAAAAACGAAATTGAAATTTGAAAAAAATTCGGACAAAATTGGAAGCTGGAAATGTCAAACTGATTGTAGATAATTGACTAGGAAAACCTATATTATTGCCACCTGCAATCCGTTTGTTTGTAATAAGTTGGGAAAAGGGTGCATATACATTGTATTCTGGCATGCCAGTGTCATAATAAAATACTATCATTAATATAAAACTTGAAAATGTTTTTCGGATTTTCATTCAAGTGGTTCTTCGTTTATCAAAATGTCATACGTACATCGCTTTTTACACACTAAATGCGGACACTTTTTTAGACGTTAGACTCATTACCTATTACACAAGAATGCCTAAAGCAAATACAGAGAGGGAGAGAGGGAGAGCGAGAAAGAGAGAATAAATTAGTGTCGGATAAAATTTTATTAATCTTCGAAGTTTCGATGGAAAGGCTCACGCCCCCTCCCACCCCTTCCAAACGGAGTGATTTTAAACATGTTAAATATCAAGAAGGAATCTGTAATACATTTATGAGTACCCCTACCCTGTACGTACAGGTGCTGCCTTGGATTACTTTTTAAAACTTGTGTCAAAACCGCCCTGTACCAAGTTTTGGTAACCCCGGGCTCTCCAATTATTCATTCATTGTTTGAGGTAAACTTTCAAGCGTCCATTCACAAAGCGGGGAGGGGCGTTTACTTGGACTGATGAAATGCATGTCATGAGTTGTGTTGCTCCTGCCAAAATGGGGACAGTGTAGTTTTGACTTTTTTTTTTTGTTTGTTTTTTTGTTGTTTTGTCTTAGAGCACTCAGTCGTCCATGACAGCACAGTTATAAATCCTTATACTGAATATGGGTTACTCTTCAACATAAACTAAAAGATAATGTCACATAAGTTATACATTTTTATACAAAGCTTTGAAATTTGGGTATAATAGGCCTACTATTATTTTTCTGGGATGCACTAGCAAGAGCGATTTCATTAATTCATCATTTGCCATTATTAGTTTGGCATATTTCTTGCATAATTTTAAAGTATTATTCGGTCTATTTAAAAATAGGTTGCCTATCCATTAAATAATAGAAATATATTATATAAATAGTGTACAATCTATCGCGCAGTATACTGGATTATAAGTACGACAAATACTAAATTATCTCGAGTGCAGATTTGTTTCTCCGAGGCCGCAGGACGAGGTGAAATAGATCTGCACGAGGGATAATTTAGTATTTGAAGTTCATATAGTCCAGTAATGTTGCAAGATGGAGCGTTCACTATTTATTATAGTAAATAGACCCCTAGATCTTTGACCTTGCCTAATCTGATTTTATGTTTGCAAATTTTTTGGTGCTAATTAAGCTATTGTGACGTATATGGTTGCTCCGCGTACCCATTGTTATTAACTTTTGTGAGCACCATTTTACCGTTATTAAGCGCTAGCGCAACAAGGCAATCGATAGTTTCCCCATTCATTTAACACGGGCTTTACCCTCCCAAAACCGAAAGTTATATTGTACACAATATAACAAATTGAAGGTAGGTCACGTGGTACTGACCTAACCAATCGCAACGCGTATTTTTCTACCACTATTTACTATATATATATATATATATATATATATATATATATATATACAGTACCCTAATTTTGAAAAATTTATATCTATCTTCTTTATCTTCTTATGTTAAAATCAGCTGAAAACAAAAAAGGAACACTTAATTAAGATAACGATCAAGATAAATGTTGTCAACTCGCTATAAACAGGAGTGCACTAATCAACCTTTCACTTTAAAATCGCTATAATGGTTATGTAGTTCTTCAGCGAAGCAACGATAAACATTACTTAGCGTAATCATTGTATTGTCGCATATTTTTCCAGTCGTTTCGTGGTCCTTGGCAGCCTTCATTTGCTTGGTCAATAAGAATTGTTTGAGTTTCAGGGCTCGAAAGGGGGAATTCCCTTTACTATACCATGACGTCACCTAGGCCTATATCGGTCGGAAAGAAATGCTTTGTGAAGATTATTTTCTCCCTGGGGGTTTATAATAACGATAGCACCACATTTAAATATGCGTCAAAACAATCAAACAGACCTGTATAATATAGGTTTTCCCGGTCAATTTTAAACTCTTTGCAATCGAATTCTTTTATGTTCATTCAATTTAAACGATACCTCATGGAGCGGAGCTATCGGTTAATTGAATGAACGTTTAGATTTTAATCGCGATCACATTTCGGACGAAAGTGCTTGTAAGAAATGTCAAATTGATCGGAGATATAGTTTAAACTTGACCGGGAAAACCTATACACTCCGGCACCCCCCCCCCCTCCCCTCCCCTCCCATTGGCGATCTAAATACGGTCGGTCAAAATTTTGCTAATGTCAACCCCTGGTCTCCAGCCTATTTATTAACTCTTTCAAAAATTCTTACATTTTAATTCCGCCACTTTAAAAAATGAATACAATCCGCCCATAGAGACGTTTTTCAATTTTTTATAACTTCTTAGCTCTGAGAAAAAAAATTCTGACTATAGTTTGAAAATCTTCTTGCATTTCACCATCTCATTTCTTCACGCCATAAGATATCGGGTGGTTTGATTACTTGTGCAGGGATATGAAGGTTATGGGTTCGAGCCCCGGTATGTCATGCGATCCCCCCAGTAAACGATATAGCATATTGTATTATTTCTTTACCATATAATTGCAGCTCATGGTACCTCAATTATGATTGTGGCATAGACACAAACACCAGTTGACTATAATGCCATTTTGAAGTTGTTCTCAAAAAGTCCTAGCCTGATTTTTAAAGATGAGATATAATAGTTTTGGTAAATTCAATAGTACAACTCTTTCAAAATGGAATTTTCTTTGGTATAGAATGAAAGATTGAAATAATAAAGGTGCTTGATTTTATTTTAAAGATGTCTTATATCAACAAGTGCATAACTAATGACGTCAATTTGATACTGAATGTGTCATAGATATGATAAATTCTTTTTTCAAGGGTTAATATGATGCGATGGGAAAATATGGTGTGAATGGTTACATATACGTCATATTGTGCCTTTACAATGGACTTTTGTATGTGTTATAAGGCATATTACAATGGGTTCATTGGGTCTCTGTGATGGAGGATATTGACTTCGAACGTCGGGGTTGTTATTTTATTAGAAATAAAATGCATATCCACTATTCAAAACCAGACCTAACATCAGACATATAGACCAGAATATTTACTTAGAACCTATGCGGAGTGTTCAAAGAGAAACAAAATTATAATATTCTGTTTCAGGCGTTTTCTACAATAATTCAAACCATGGGAGATTCGTTATTGATTTCTAATATTTGGGCAGTTCCATGTTGCTGACGTATAAAAGGCTATATTATCTAGATTGCTTGCTTTGTAGTTATGCAAATCGAGGGCTTTTAGTTGATGAATTTATGAACCAGGAGCCACAATATTTTTATTTACATAACCAGAATGCATACAATCCAGATTTTGTTAATACCTTGTTACGTCAATTAATTATTTGCATACCCACAATTTTGTATGTGCATCAGAAGTTTAGGCAGTGGAATGCGCTGTACAAAAACTGAATATTGTCACACATAATAACCTATATATGCCTTCCAGGCAATGTTTTTAGAGGATAATTATATGTATCATCTTCTAGACTTTATTGCTTATTGCAGAAAACGTATATACATGTATAATCTCCAGTTTTTCTTTTATTCATTTATTTATGCTCACCACAATAAAGCACGTTGGTTTCAATTAACTCGACTTTCCTAATGAGTTTGATACTTCTTTTTTTTTCAGATTCAAACAATCCATTAGTATACTATACAATAAATTTAACAATTAACTAAACCAAGTGCCTTTTAAGTTTCAATTTTATTACAAGAACCTATTATCGACTATAAAGTTTAGTTTTTGGAAGTTGTTTATTCACCGCCCATACCTATAGTCATACCAGCGACAAACCGATTCCAGATTGACATGAAATCAATGATACATGTGAAATGCACTATAGCTGAATGGCAATTTTGTGTTTTTGTAGTTTCAGCTTTGACCGTGTGATTGAAATTAGTTTTGTCATAATACATCTAATTGTGTTCCAGAAAATGTAGGGGTCATTAGCTCTCGCAAACTTTCTCAGTGCCACTTGCAGTACCCGGCTTATATACTGACAATAGCATTGACGATCCGAAAATATGAATCATAAAGTAAATGTTGGTGGCATTCTCTTGTTCAGATACGATTTTGTTTCGAGAGAATTTTGTGGACATAACCTTAACCTGAAGAGGAAGGTTTTAGGAATCCTAACACAATATTTTTTCAGCATAACATACTTAAAGTTTTGCCAGAAGAAAATCCTTAAAGCCCAGAAAATTTATCGTCATATTCATTATACACCACGACTAGTTCCGACAAATCAATGCCATGATTTTTTTATTTTTTTTTATTTAGAGAGAGCTATTGAATAAAAACTTAATGTAATGTACGTGTGATAAAACTTCAAGGTCGTTTCATGAAAACCTATTACTGATGCAACTCGTTTCTTATCATGTGAAAGGAACTAAATCAAATTTATAACTAAAGATAATTTTTCCGATTTTGAAAATGACTCGAGATTGGGTGGTATCGATGAATCTGAAATTTATTGTATTTTGAACAGAGACATGTTCACAATATTAAATGTATTTCATTTAAATTTTGTTTTCACTTCGATGATTATTCATATTGATTAAAAAAAGTCTTGTCCTAAAGTCCTTCTGTTTATACGAAACAATTTGATGGGATTTTAATGTTGATGATATTTATTAATGCAAGGTAAAATTTAAAAGATAGCAAAGTCAAACAAAAATTATATTGCTTAAACTTGACTCATATTATACTTCTATAACAATATCACCATTAAAATCACCATTACCCCTATAATACACCCATCAAGGTTATATATACAAAATGAGATAAATAAAATATAAACTATTGATGTGTAATCCACCAAATATTTCTATGGTATACCTTGACCTGACCACAAGGTTTTTACAAACAAATCTGTAAATATGAATACAAAAATGGTTTAGCCCAAAAAATTTACCAATGACAAATTTAGTTTGACCTTAATGAAAATTAAATACATGCAATACTTATATTTTGTAGTAGACACATTTCCAATTTTAGTCTACAACTACTTTGAGCAAAAAAGATGTACGTCTAATTTCAGCTAGGTCTGATACATACTTGGTCTAATTATCACCTGGTCTAATGACCACTTGGTCTAATTACCAGCTCGTCTAATACCTAAATTGCTTTTGCGTCTAATGCCAGAATGAGTATTTGGTCTATTACCCTTTTTTTGACGGGTAATGACTCAGTTTTTTTAGACCAAGTGGACATTAGACGAAATAGACATGAGGCGAAATGGAAATTAGAAAAATGTTAAATAGGCGAATTGCCAATTAGACCTGAATGTAATTAGACAAACTTGTTAAATACATGGAATTAGACCAAGTGGGATGAGACCAAACGGGCATTAATCAAAAGTGGGTTAATTTTTAGACCAAGTGGCCATACCAAAGCATCAACTCATCATCATCATCATCATCAAGAGGGTCGCATGAGCGTTATCATTTCATTACGAATCAAATTATTATTTGCTGTATGCATACAATGGGCACTTAGCGTGAGCTTAATTGCCCCCTTTAATAGTTACTATGACAATGGACTTGTGATGATGAACTTGAATATCATTTGAAGGCAAATGATAGGCCTATAGATTGCAAAAACAAAATGCACTGACATGATACACTCACTTAATATCATTATTTGGAAGCTCTTACTTTTGTATTATTTACAATAGTTCAAAAATTAATGCTGTTGTAAAATATACTTATAATGCTAATTTCAGTTAATTAATTTATTCATGTTAGTAATGATAATGATGATGATAATGATTTTAAAACTGAATTTTAAACCTGGAATATCCCAGTTCCACCACCCCCCCCCTCTCTCTCTCTCTCTCTCTCTCTCTCTCTCTCTCTCTCTCTCTCTCTCTCTCTCTCTCTCTCTCTCTCTCTCTCTCTCTCTAATGCACATTACGTATCAGAAATAATACTCTCAAGTAGGTTTTACACGTTTAAAACAAAATATTAAGCTACGACAATTACACCCATACTCCAAGAGAAGAAGATGAAGAAGGGAAAAATACTGGAGAAAAATGGAATGTTCAGGTGTTTTATTTGGATGTCCATTTCTCAATCCTATTGGCGGATTCAGGAGGGGTGCAAGAATCGCCCCAATAATTTGAAAACCCCCACCTTATTTTAACATTCTCGATCCACCACTGCCCCCCCCATCTCTCTCTCTCTCTCTCTCTCTCTCTCTCTCTATCATGCACACACTCTCTTTCAGGAAAACCCACCCCGATCCATCCGCCTTTTGATGTTGCTTTCCATACAGGACTGTCAATATATGAGGGAGTGTTCAGTTTGCTCAACAACAATACACTTGCCACGGCGGACATCTACCAAATAAGGTAATACAAGATAGATTACTGGTATACGTAACAATTAATACTTGTCGGTTAATAATGCATTTTCATCGTGAGCATAAACGACAACGGGACTAGACTGCCTACACCTGTACAAGTAAGTTGTTTTACCGTAATTTATACGGCATGTTTTTATCGAAAGTAATGTTGTTGTTGACTGATACAGTTCAAATGGTTTTTACTTGACGTTATATTGATTTTTGTCATGTTTTACTTTCTATTTTGCAATGAGGGGGAAATTACACTGTATCACCGGTGTACATGCATTGCTGCTATATATAGCCTATATACAGATATAAGCACAAGACTTTCACAATTTAAGCTAGCACATGTTTTTTTTTAAATATATGTTTTCTCTGAAACAGAATAAAACATAAACGATTGTGTTTTTATAATACTGTAGATGTCCCGTTTAAATTGTAAAGCTTTGAAATAATAAAGCAGGTACCGGCGCGGCCAAAACGTACTAATTATGGTATCGTAGATAACTATTGTGTAATAATTTGCATCGTCATAAATTTTCGATTAACACAAAATAGTATAAAAGATTACCTGCCGTATTTTGATACTCGTTAGCATGCATGCATTAATTCGTGTAAGTCATTTATACATGAATCTATACCAAACTGCGTATACGTATAAATTATTATGACGAGATACTTTGTGAAAATACTAATTCGAATAATATGATTCTAATGAGTATCATACGAGAATAAGTATCAGCATTTTGAGGCACTTTTGTTTTACAATGCGGTGGTCATTTAATAATTTATTTAAAACAGAATTCTGCAGATTACAGTGTTTTGTTTTGCATTAAAAAAAAACACCCCAAATTGCCATGTTCTTATTTATCGACTTTATATCTATCATCCGTCAAAAAATAGTGGAGCATTTATTGTTAAGCGCTATGAAGGTAAACTTCCCTATTTGAAATACACACCAATGGGAATACCTTGTGGATTGGATAAATTATGTAAATCATATCATACATTTCCGGATTATGACCACAAAATCTACACCTTTTTGATCACGCTATAAATGTAAACTAGTACACGAAGTATGTCTATAGGCACAGAGGCCGATACTGTATACTAATGTGTAATGAGCACTTTTTAACATAATATGTTACTTAATTAAATTTTGATCCATATGAAATGGATATTGGACAGATTTTCGTACCAAGCTCCTAATTATGTTTCATTAAAATCTCCATTTGATATTCGCCCCTATAAACATCTGTATATATACAGTAAGGTGAACTGTATAGGTTTTCACAGTCAATTTTAAACTCTTAGCAATCGAATTCGTTACTGTTCATTCGATTAAAATGATACCTCATGGAGCGGAGCTATCGGTTAATTGAATTAACGTTTAGATTTTTAATCGCGATCACATTTCGGACGAAAGTGCTTGTAAGAAATGTCAAATTGATTGGAGATATTTTAAACTTGACTGGGAAAACGTATGTCATGCTTCAGTTACCTCTTCGAACCCAGGGGAGAGAAAATGTGAACATGCAATGCCGAAAACCACTGTGATTGAATCTGATTGGATGCCAACACGGTCACCCTTATGGACATTCTTAATCCACAATAACATTATAATTATCAATATTATCATGTTGTTCTTTTTTTTTCTTTCTTTCTTTGCAGGATTGGGAAATTTTGCATTTGGGAACATCGTTGTCGCATATATCCAGCTGTATAAGCCTACATGTATAATGAGGTATAAGTGTAACATGGATACAAGGGGAAATTCGCCATCTACTATTTGAGAATTGACAAAATCAAGATTGAACAACAAGATGTTTATCAGAAGAATTCACTAGGGGGAAAATTTATGTGAATTAAATCTCTTCGTCTTTAAATTTTATTTGATTTAATCTCTTTGATTTGCAAACAGCTTAACAAAATGAAACACGCTTCATAATTATAATCATATTGCCATATATGAAAAATAGTCATTAAAGGGGGGTCATACGACAGTCGATTCTGCCCCGACCATCTGGGGACCGATACCGTTTGGAACGGTTATCTTCCCTTGCTCAGTGAGTGATCGAGGAGATATCGATCATCATGATGGATAAGCTGAGTGTGAGTGAGAAGTTTAAGTTCAGTCGTCATGCGATACCACTGAGTCAGCTCAATAGCGATCAGTTCCCGATCATCGTCAAGATAATCAGATGTGATATCGAAGGGAGTGAGATCAAGAGTAAAGAGGTAAATAACTTTTTTATTCGATTACTTCGTCAGACAATATAAAGAGTATAAATGATAAGCAAAAAGTAATACCGACCACGGATCTACTATCCAGGGCCGCGATCGTTTTTGAAAGTGGAGGGCTGAGCCTGAAAGTTGGCGGGGGGGGGTGAACAGCGCTAAAATCACAAATGTATGGTCATTTTTGCGTTTTTGTACCAGTTTGCTGACAAAAGTGGGGCAGTTGTTCGGGCGGTAATTGTCCGGGGTAGCTTTGTTTCTAGAACCATATGTTCTTTGTTCTTAAACGATATAAATATTCTCATCAATTATTTGCTATATCTTTTTGTGTGTAATTATTCAGATGCATGAGAATCAACACGCAGCTTCGAGGAAGGCGTGTTAGCCGTCGATTCCACGAAGAAGGTTGGAGTTTCCCCATTCATACAGGGGCAAAGTTCGACATCATCGGCAAGGCAATAAGGTACCATACCGTGATCGATCCGTGACTCGATTATCACTTCTTCGTATACTCCTAATTAGCCACAATACTTCGGATCGACACCTAGTGGCCCCATCTTTGGGACATTGGGACACTTTGAGATCAGTGTCTTATCAGACTCGTCTGTCGTGGATAAAGAATTAAATGTCTGTATGTTTGAAACACACAAGTCATTTTTCAATGAAGTATATTAATATAGAAATAGTCAAGTTCTGGAGAATTGGGTAAATGCAAAGCTACAAGTGTTACGGCTCTATATGGCTTATACATTTATTCGATTAATTGAGGCAGTTTCTGTTGAAATGTGCCCGTTTTCGCAAATCATATTCTTCAATAAATTCATTTTTACTGGTCAACAAAAATGTGGTTAGGCATTATGTTTACTGGTATCTTCACTGAATCCGAATGTTACATACTGCAAAAAGTGCTTGATACTATCAAGATACTGGAAATTAACCTTACTTTAATATCTAATCATATGTGTAATGCCTTTCTTTGTCAACTATTTTCATCTTTAAACTTCTTTGGCAGAAAGTCGCAAGTCTGTCATATGCGAGGAGATCGTGGACGCCACCGTGGGAACCGCCAAACGACCAAGAAGATCCGTTTCACAAATTCGATACGGCTCGGATCGGATACCAGGGTGAGGAACCGGGTGAGGGGTCATAGACATGCTCAGTGGAGATTTAAACGATCAAGGATGTCACGCGGCGTTGATACTTGTTGCAAACCGAAGTTGTTGATTGTAAGTTTGATTAAATTTATAAAATCCAAATTAGACTTCAGTGCCGGATTCTCTTGCAAAAGACAGAAAAGAATGAAAAAAAGAACGCACATTCATTAGCATTAAAAAAAAAAGCCTTTTCTCTACATATTACTTATCCCACTGTTATTTCATATAAATATTTTCATTGTCACTGATAGACATTATACATTTTTATATCCAATTATTAATGAATCAGCCTAAGTTGTTATCCATCCCCTACCGGTACATGACATTCATGTCACCATGGCAATGGCTCTTGAATTGGGATTGCTTCTCTGCTATGACTGTCAGTATATGAAACCTAGCTAACGAAAGAAATCATGTGGAGTGAACCCTCTTTGACATGTAATCCGCGGAAGTCCAGTATGTCGAAACTCAGAATATAATTTTAGTGAGGAGTGAGAAAGAAAGAAAGAAGGAGGGAGATAAAGAGATGGAAGGAGAGAGAGAGAGAGACAGAGAGTAGAAGAGAGAGCAGAGGGAGAGAAGAGGGGGGGGGAGGGGATGCCTGATATAAGAACTGAAACGCCACATCATCAATGATCACGAATAAACTGTATTGACACGTGAAGGCATTCAAAAGTTAAATGTTCATAATTGTAATTCCCATGTTTAAAATAAGTGTAATTTACAGGTCGATACTACTGCACATCAAAATGGTAAATATTCTGATTCTCACATATCCAAGGTGATGCACTGATCTTCTGCTGAAATATTTCATCATTGTTATTATCCAATTAAAGTTGTTAAAGCGGTTGATACAACATCTAATTTCTGTTAATTATCTGTTCTTTTACCTCTTTTTTTAAATTCTAGATATCTTATTTTATAATGGGATGTCGAAAGCCCAGCGGGGCAGTAAGACACTTGAGGACTTGGCCAAGCTACATGTATCCCCAAAGATCGTACGGGTCAGCACAGCTTATCATAAGAATCGTAGCCGTCACCAGCCGAAGCAGACAACATCAGCCGGTGATGGAGGGAACATATCGGGGTCAGCTATGGCGAACATGATGGCAGCATCAAGAGGTGAAAGCTTTAAGAATAGTGAAGCCAGAAACAAGTCTGCACTCCAATGGCTTCGAACGGTGGACACGTCGAATTCGACGACGACGGCGTCATCGAATGTCGTGACGGGAGACGAGGAGATGAGCGAGGAGGACCGAGAGGCAATGATGCGAGCTCGAAGGAGGTTGCTTATGAGTTTGGATGACTACGGGTACGGGAGCGAGCAAGACACGACAGAGAGTCGCAATGGTGATCCTGACAAGGAAACGGACAATGATGTCGACGTTAGGGATGACTTTAGTGACGCGATGGAGAGCGGTGTGGATGTTGAATCTCGTGAAGATACCTCCATTTCATCGAGCACGAAGGAAATCGACGTTCCGATCGTGGTTGATGAGGCAGACGGGAGTACTCGAGTAGTGCGACGAGAGAAGCCGAAACGAAAAGAAACTACAAGAAGATTTGGCGGGTTCTTCGGGTCGTCTGCAGATTCATCAGGCAATCACTTCTCCTATAGCAATGAAAACCTGAACGCTGCAGAACCAGTGCTTCGTCAAAGTCAGGTCATTCCTTTCGAAATGTCTGGCTCGAACTACGTCTCCGTGACGAAAAAATGGGTCGATGCCGGCAGCAGCTCCACCGAGCAACATTCTGAGGCGTCGTCGCGCACGATGACGAAGAGGAAGTCAAACTTTAAATTCTTTACGATGTCGAGATCGAGTAGGCTGGAAGAGAAGAATACAAGAAGACGTAAAAGCTCGGGTTCGGTCGATGTAGAAGTCGATGAACACACATCTTCACTCATGAGGTTTCTAGATTTGCAAGGGGCCTGAACCTCGAATTCACTTTTTTTTTTAATCCCCCTTCCAAAAAAAGCTAAAAGTGTTATTTTCCGAAACGGAAATTCTTTTTTCCCAATTAATCGTAGGCCCGGCAACCACTGAGCAGTGCCAGATCAACGTTGCTTTATCCCTTTCTTGTTGAACGCCACTTTTTAACGTCTTTTGATATCGCTCTTTTGATATGACGCGGCCGGGGTTTGAACTTAGTACTTATGTGCCAAATTTGAGTGAAATTATGAGTGAGTTATGTTGCAAAAAAAGGCAAGTGTTATAGATCATACATAATTGTTTGGCCTTTAAACAGTCAAACATTATTTCTTTGTTTCGGAGTGGTGGGTTCAATATAAGTTTAGTGTTGTTTTTACCGCATGATTCAATCGAAGTCACATAATTATGGTGCTCATTTCACCTTTAATGATTTGTGTCAAGAGATCTGCCAAAAGAATAATGTTTGACCATGTGTCTTTCTGGGATGACACGTGATTATAAGTACACCAATCTCAGTAAGGTGGATACATTTCAGATGAAGTTTCTTATACTTTTCTTCTGTCTAATTATCATTTTGACGAACTATTTGAATTATTGATATATTTTTTCGTGTCAGGACAACTACCCCTGGAAAATTATCCAAGGACAACTATTCCCCCCCCCCCAGAAATAGGGTTAGGATTGGGGGTTCATGTTTGGCGGGTGGTAGTTGTTCGGGGGTAATTGTCCAGGGGTAGTTGTTCAAGAACCATATTTTCATTTTTTTTTTTCTTTTCTTTTTTATTGTAGCGAGCGGCTGGTCCGTTTTCATTTACATGTATCTTCATTTTAGTAATTTTATTGTGATATCGTATACGTTGGCGACTGGCTCGTCGAAATATGAATGTTTATTTTATGGTATAAACAACTGCTCTCAAAAAAAAGAACATCCATGTTTTGTTTGTATTGATTGTGTGCATAAAGATAATACTGTCAATGTAAGTTCTTCAGTTGCTGCGTGAATACATGAATGACAGATATTTTATTCTCATATTTCATAAATTCTGACTACTAGTATAAAATGTTAATCGAGATAGGCGTTGATCCATGGATAGGGGAGAGATAAATCATCGTGTGATTCGTCATTGTAAACGAATCCCATTTATTAGCTGATCGTATCAATCTTCAAGGCATATGCAAGCAAATATACTATAGAAGGCGAGAATAGAATTACAATAAAGAGATAAGGGCTACAATGATAGCGTGAGGAGAGAGATGTAGTAGGTAAGACGAGAGAGAGAGAGAGAGAGAGAGAGAGAGAGAGAGAGAGAGAGAGAGAGAGAGAGAGAGATAATGAAATAAGAGAGAGAGATAGAGAAATAGAGACATATGTAGAGAGGTAGAGAAAGAGATAAAGATGGAGATAAAGAGAGAGATAGAGATAAAGAGAGAGAGAGAGAGAGAGAGGAGAGAGGAGAGAGAGAGAGAGAGAAAGAGAAAGAAAGAAGAGAGAGAGATAGAGAAATAGAGATAGGGAGAGGGGAGGGAGAGGGGTGAAATGTTGAGGTGGGATGAGAGAAAAAGAGAAATACATGTAGGGCCACCAGAATAAGAGAGGGATAGAAAATGCAAATCATTGCATATAAACGGAATTACTAAAAGGTAAATAAAGCAAATTTAGAGCTTCTGAGACAAGTAAATAACAAACGAAGATCATCAATTAAGATACATTACTTTAATAGTAAGACAAGTCACATAGTACTGCGAATTACACTATTTGTTTGCTTCAAACATATTTTACACATAGCAAAACCACAATAGGTTTGAGGAAAATAGCAAGCCAACATGTACAATCTACGTTTCTTGCATGCCATAAGTAGGATATATTTATCAAAAATATATTGATTCCCTTAAAATGAGATAGAAATTCTATGTAGTGACAAGAGAAATGGTTTACATATTGTTTATCAAAAACAATAATAATTTTTTTTTTATAATAACAAAGTGATATAGGATATTATCTATAAAATTACATCTTTAAATATACATCGTTATGGGACAAATCATAACATACCTCATAAAGCAATTTCGACAGATTATGAGATTATAATTATCTATATATTTCCATCTACGAATCGCTAAGTGGACCTCACTATATTCTGTTCACATTACTAAAATACTGCAACAACGTAAATAAGTTATGCTCGAGTAGGATATAATAAACTATGAGGATTTTGTGTTTGTATTGTCTGGAGAGGTTGAGAATGAAAGAGTCGGGGAAAATATAATTTGGTCCAAAGGGGTCTCTTTCGCATTTTGAATTATTAAAACATGTCTTCTGCCCATATGGCTCTTGCTTATATCAATTAAAGGAATTCTGTAGAATTAACAGTAGATAAATATAACATTTTCAAACCTTCGTTCAAGATTTCACTTGACAGTAAAGAATTAACATCATTTAATCAATTTTCTTCGAAAAGTTAAAGCTTAAGTGAACTGAAGTTTACACAATTATTTTTAATAACTGATTATTATGAAGATGCAAGAGTGTCGATTTATTTTTTCTAATTAAATTGTCTTTTTTGTGGAGCTGTTACTGTGAATAATATACGAAAATGTGCGTTATTAAAATATTAAATTACACGTGCCGTGGTACCAAAATTGACTACATACTCTCAAAGAATGTACAAAATAAACGAAACTAGACAATTCCAGTATAAACTAAACCGAAGCGAGCATTCATGTACCCATTTACAGAAACATTTTTATTGATCATATTATAAAGTTCATGCATATAGCCAGGGAGCCTAATAAAATCAATAAGAACTAAATTAATAACAAAACAAGAATAACATAGAGTTGGAAGAATATAACTGACAGATATTGGAAGGTCTGGAAAACACTCTCGGTGACAGCTAGTACTCAACATACGCAAACAAACGTCAGTGGTGAATTGATATATGCCTTAAATGTCAGAAGTTCAGCCATCATTGAAAGCAAAGGCAGAGCAATCACAGATGCATGTTTCATTTCAGTATTCAATGATAGTTTTCTTTGTTTTTTACAGTCACGACGAATAGACAGTTGGACGCGTACACAAATTGAGTTGAGTCCCGAATGGATTTTTGCATAAAACTTCGAAGGATGTGTACCATAGTCTCTCAATATTTGGGTCTCCATCCTTTGATAAACGATTCGACTCTTTGCGCGTCCCAGTTGGGGAGTTTGAAACTATCTACCAACGCTTCCTTGTTCAGCTGTAACATCAATTGTCCATCCACAGAATTACTCTTGAAAGCTGGAGCGTATTTTTCGAGGTTCATGAGTTTGAGGCATTGGCATACTTGAGAAACGGAGAGAGTGCTTAGGTCCTTAGGTACCGAGCCCAAGGAATCAAACGTGACACCGGCAGATTTTGGAGAGTTTTGAACTCCACCATACTTTGGAGCTACAGGAGGAGTTCTCGGGTTCGATTGTCTTTGGCCAGGTTTAGCAGCAGGAGGTGGTGGTGTCTTGTTGAAAGTGTTCTTATCAAAACCAGCACCTTCTGATTGTGAGAAGCGTTTGGCCAGACGATCTTTCAGCTCGTTACCAGGGTCATTGTTGTTGTTCATCGGCCTCGGCGATGAGCTAGCGCTGTTGGTTCTCGGGGAAGACCTGTTTCCGAATGTTGGTTGCTTATTGGTAGGAGTGAGTCCTTCCAGTCTTGAAGCGCGTCTCTCTGCCTTCATCCTGATTTCTTTCAGCATATCGTCTCGGGGGTTTCCGTTGCTCATCTCTGGTTTACTGGCTGGACTCCTCTTCGGACTCTGGTTTGCCTTGATCTGAGCCACTTCCCCATATTGGGGTGGTGGTGGTGGTGGAGTAAAGCCAATGGGTGGTGGAGGAGGGGCACCCGGTACAGGTGGTGCAGGAGGGGCAGCTGGCATTCCGTTGGGGATGCCATGTTTAGCAGGTATCGTTGCAATAGGAGGTGGTGCTGGAGGATGAGCATTAGCTTGCATTGAGTAGTCGATATCGTCACTCCCTCCTCCATTCGTCGCAATATGATCCGCATCATAATCAGGCTCTGGAAGTTTACCCTGGAACTGATTGCTACCTGGTGGTCTACTCCTCGGATCATTACTTGATGCTGTAGAGTAGCCCGAATCAGCCAGACTGTTCATGCTGGACCCTGAGCCTCGGGGTGAAGAATTTGCGTTGTTGGGTGCCCTTGGGATGTCAACCCGGATAGGGCTCTTAGCTCTTGCATTCAGACGATCTGGTGAAGAGGTTGTATGTCTGCGCACACCCTGCTTTGGTGGAGGAGACTGCGGCCTGTGCATCGGGTTGTAAACCAGCTCTGCAGGGGGCGGAGGAAACCTGTCCTGGGTCTTCAAGATAGATCTTGGCATCGTCCCATGTACCGACTGAACTTGACGCGACGACAAAGCCCTTCCAGGAGACTGCATTCTTGGTCTGGCTTCAATGAAGGTCGAATCACCCGTCATGTCCGACTGTACGTGACGGAGCACAGGTCTTCCAGGCCTTTTCCCGACTTGAACCGAAGCGTTATCGCGGTCCTTCGCGACGGATGCTGAAGACATCGTCTTGGAAGCGCTTGGACCAGGTAAGACACTTCCTGAGCCTTTGCTTTGTCTTAATCTTTCATTCTTTGTTGTGATGAAGAGAGTTCCTGATGGCGTGATCTTCTCGTACTGTTCCTGTTCATTTGCTGATTCCAGTCCTTTGTCTGTGAAAAATGTAATATCTGCAGCAAAAAAAAATAAATGAAAATAAAACGTTGAAGATTGACTAATAAATTATGTTTCTCAAAGGCTCTATTGATATGCGAATTTTGTTTGTTTTAATGTTTTCTCTAATAGTGTACCAATGCCAAGATATTACCATTGGGTCATAATTTGATTTTAAAGTTAAACACACACGATAGATAAAGTGAGACACTTTTTTTCATGACGTGTCTCATAATATGCTACTGACAGTGGCTTCTTGGTCACATCCCGATTTTAGTAAATTGCCAGTATAGATTAATGTTTCGTCGAGATGGCATCAGTACAGTGTTGGGAATCGAGCCCCAGTTGATCAAATCAAAGAAGTTAAGTTGTTTTAAAAAAACACTATAGCAAGGCACCGCCACCAACAATTTATATATATGGGTGGGACTTACGTGGGTTTCCAGGGTGGAGCTCAAAGACCACATTCTTAGAAACGATCTTATCGAGCAGAGTTTGGTAGCGTTCCCATCGCTCACGTGACCCTACTATGAAGGACTCAGCTAGAACAACCGATACAGGTGAATGAAGAGGGATGTTTAAGATCATGGTGTCCAGATGATCTATGGATAGAAAATGAATCATTATGACATATCAGGCAATCCGCTACTATTACTATGATTAGCAGACAATGAACATTGTTTTCGTTAGTGCAGAATGGGATAATGAATGAAATGTCTTCAAAAGTGATTGACATTCAAGCCTATTCAAGGGTAGTTTGGAGTAAAACCAAGTTATGGCAAATTATTTGTTCAACGCGTGGGACAAAGTTGCAATATAGCTTTGAATCGCCCTTTGAAGAACGATACCCAATAGCTTTTCAGTTGTTCCCACGAAGTATGGCAACGGAAGATCCATGAGAATATGTCTACGGATTAAGATTTTCATTTTAATACCGGATATTTGTTCCATTGGTGTGAAATGAATATGTACCTATAAAGAGACATTATGACAGGCCTATTACATGGTTAATGTCCCGCAAAATCACAATAATCCAGATTTACAGTTTTTAGATAATTTATTGAAAAAAAAATGTTTCCACGTATTATGTCAATTTTTTAAACAGTCTTTCCTAGTAAAAACATCATGATTCATTATCAAAGTACATCTTGCTCCGACTTACCATTTTGGATAGCGTTGCCTTGGAGATAACCTGTCTCGTACATTTTCTGAAGAGTGAGGGTGCTAAACTTCTCCTTCGTATTTTGGACATTGCTTTTCAGTTGAAGGTGAAAGGTCAGCTCATCTCCCGTGAAAAAGTTGACCTTTTGTGGAAGTAGTGATTTGTCGATGATCTCTCGCATGTACATGGGCTTCGAACCTAGGTACCAAAATATAAGAAAGTGTTAAATATCTTTATAATTATGATGTCTTCTATAGATGGTATCTCACCAGACGAGAGATCTCCGAGACTCACGCGATGAGTCGCATCAGTCTCAGAAGTTTGGGAGACATAGACATCTCTGCGAAAAGATCTCATAGATATGAACGTGTCCGATTTTCCTAGACTCATGAGACGTTGTAGAGACTCACGAGACGTCCCCATGACTCAAGAGACACATAGTTGCATACTAGTCGTGAACCCGTCTCATGAAAGGTGAGATACCACCTTATGTCATGTAA
>CALNVZ010002974.1:44407984-44422071 GCA_940671915.1 Paracentrotus lividus
TGCATTTTTTACACATTTTTACTTTTAAAAATTACTGATTATGACGGAATATGCAATCTGGAAGAGTGTTTTAAACAATACTCATCAATTGACGGTTGAATGAACACTTAATAAAAACAAAAAAATGATATTTTCAAATTTCTAAGATAAGTATTGTTCCATATTTATGTAATAAAATCATTTTATCAACATTTTTTTGTTATATGTATGTCAAATTATTTTTTTCAAATAATGTTATTGCATTTTATTAAAAATTCACGCTTCAATGAACACGTGATACGTGAAAAGCCGTTTTTTCGTTTGTGGACTAAAATTCAATTGCTTACTTTGAATTGTCACAGACCTTCTTGGATACTTCAATTGATTTGAGTTTCACGAAAATTCCAGAGTTTTACGCTTCAGTGAGCAGAAGTTATTAGAAAAACATGCAAATAAGAAGAAATTTCAGGGCTTTGGCCCCACTCCGTGCCTTATCATATTATCAATTTAGCGTTTGTTCCTGTTAGTTAGTACCACCCAGAAGTTGTGGGCCAAGTTTCATGGAAAAACCCTCAGTAGAATTAACAAAAATCACCAAAGAAATTAAGCCGAATGTCAATTTTGTTAAAATTTTGATTTCCTCTCAATTGACATTGTGTACAATCTCGAGGCAAAAACAAGCCCCAAATGAACATGCTGGAACTTTTTAACAAAAAGGTGTTGAGTAATATATACTTTTTTTGTTGGGTATATATTAATTGATATTAGTTGCAGGAAGCGCATCAGGAGTGACATAAACTATTAATGTGATTTGTGAAACACTTTTTACATCTGCATTTATTAGCGAAAACTAAAAATGTCGGAGCCCATATTCATAAACCTTCACATAAGCCTAGTTATCATCTAACTGTGTATTGTCCCCCTATGCAATAGCCCAGTTTACTAATTTTATGCATACTTTTTAAACAAAGGTTGTTCTTGACAACCTGAAAGCTTGCCAGAGGCTGGCCTGACATAGCAACAACTAATGTATGCAAACTGGATCCTATGTATTAAAGTTCATTCTTTTATTACAGGTTGTTTGAATACCTTGTTACTATGTCGTCAGGAAAGAGTATGCATAAAAATTTGTTTATGTTAGTAAACTGGGCCCATATTCATGAAACCTCACTAAAGCTAGGTGTCAACTAATTACACAGGGAGCAAGCAGTACACAGTTAGGTGATAACTATAGGCCTATGAAGGTTTTATGAATATGGGCCCAGGTCTATTAGTTGACAACTAGCTTTAGGTTTTAAGGTTTTATGAATATGGTCCCTGGTCTTTTATTTGACAGTTTATGGTGATGGTGTATTTTGCCGTACAATCAACTCATATTTAATAATATCATTGTGATTCGTCAGCAGTACGACATTGTTATGAGAGATACAAAGAAAACACTTGATCGTATTTGTTTCGCTTTCAAGATGTTTTGAAAGGAATATCATAATTATTTTAGTCATAAATGTTCACACCACTTCAGAATTCGGTTAATTAACTTCAAGTATATAGTCAGATAGTATACGAGAAATATTATAATCGGCACATAAGCTATCAATGCAATAGGCGGTGTATAGTAGGTTTGACTGCTTTTAGATAGGGATAATTTACACCAGGTATATTTGTATTACTTTGAAACCAGACCTATTTGGGGACAAACATCCTCACTAGTTGAATCCTTGCGATGGTTTTGTGGTAAAATGGGGTCGCATCAGAACAGTGGATATTCTAATTCTGCACACTGAAGTATTGAACACGCCCGCGAGGTAAATAAAAGCCATTGTCAGGACGAACAATTCCAGATGATCATGTCAACAGAAAAGTGAATATAACTCGACATTGGTGCATACAATAACCCAGTAGGTATAAAGACCCCTCTATCAGAAAAACAGTTTACATTTCCACCACTGCAACTAGCTAGTCCAAATGACATATATAAGTCCCTGCAATAATGTATAGCACAGTTCGAAAAGGTGGAGGTGCGCAATGCGCTAACGTTGGTGAAATCTGTGTTTGATGTGAATGTTGCATCACTGTAGGGTGAAAACAGGGTTGTTTATGAAAGGTCTATATGGAAAGGGTTGAAGGAAATCGGAGGTACACACTAGGGGTAGAAATCTGAAGCAATGAAGCTCACATTTCTCGTCTTCTGAAGGAAAGTAATCCCTTCATGAAAGGCTGGAATAGAATAGGTCTGGAGACAAGTCGCACTTTTTGGCTTCGGGTTAGACCAAGCTGATGGGCTTAAATTCCAGGTTTACTTGAAGCAAGAGTCTACATAATAATATTATACAAAAGGGGGTGTAACCTCCCCCCCCCCCCCCAGCCGCACAATCATCCCCCCTCCCTCTCTCTCTCTCTCTCTCTCTCTCTCTCTCTCTCTCTCTCTCTCTTTCTTTCTCTTGTGCTTAAAAATATATATAAGAAAAACTTATATACATATATCAGTAAGCAGTCTTTTAAATATTTTATCGTTGGTCTGTCTGTGTCCTGTCCCCTCCGTCCGCCCTCACTTGTAAACTTGGTTTCAACTCTCCTATTTCTCCGTATCTTTATTTTATCCCTAAAACCATCAAACATACGATACTCACTACCCAAGTGATAATCCATTCCGATATGAAATGATAAAGGCCTCGAAAATTTGTTCTAGCTCCTAGCAGAAACAGAATGAATAGACGCACTCTTTTAATCCCATTATGTTCCTGTCCCTCAAAATCCTACGCCCCTGGTCAGGATTAAGATCATGAAAAGAACGTTTTGCTACTTTGCAGCCTCTCAAAATAATAGTATTCTATACAGATTAATTCACCTGCCTATATTAGACCGACCCTTTACGCATTGAACTTTATATTCTTTGGACTTATATTTTTATGAATTGGTATAATGGGAGCGAAGCTGACCCTTCGTGCAGTAGGATTGATAGTTTTCGTGAAAATGATTTAAAAATGGGGTCAAACTGACCCTTTACCCACCGAACTTCATCAATTTAGTTTGGAATTTATTTATTCTTTTTATTATTATTATTATTCAATGTAATGGGCGTGGAATGACAGCACACCTAAAATACATGCGCTTTTGGCTTTGTTTAAGTTGTTCCATATTGTATAGTTTTTTGTTGAAAAGGAAAACCTTGAGATCAATTCTGACAGATACAATCTGTCAACTGTAATTTTATTTCATATTAAATGAAATAAGATTCAGTTGGGGTGATAGCCATTATCGTTCGTGGTACATTTTACTCCTGTCAAAGATACGCCATAGATTTTAAAGAAATTACTTTTTATGATATGTACATGTATGAAACTGAACAGGATCCATCTCTATTTCCTTATCACTTCGATTTTTTTTTCTATTACATCGTGTCAGTATTGAAATGTCTAAAACTATTATACATACATGACTCTGATATGTATAAAACCAAAATAAGGATATTACTTGAAGCTGAAATATTAAATACTGGTTAAAATATGAATTAGTCAATGGTCAATCGTTATGATAAAAATAAAATGGCCAGATCTAATGATTATGCAGGTCGTTAAAATTACAAGACGATCCAGCCGACTTGATTGTATTGATAGTCATCAATAAAAAACATTTTTTAGAAAAAAATAATCTGTAGGTTTACAAGTTTAGCAAAATGGCAGAAAATGCCACTTTTTATAATGAGAAAAGTACAAGGACCTCAGAAGTGGAGAATGCTTGCGTTTTCACTGTCGTAATGTCTACAACACAATATATTGCGAATTATTAAATTTATTAAAAACTGTGCGTCTTCATGTTTTTTTTTTTTGTTTTTTTTTTAAGATACAGAGGGTCACGATGGGACATTCGTTTTTGCAGACTCTTTTCATACAACTGTGCAATCAAAGTTACACACGTTTATCAATACCTACATGTGTGTAAATCCATGACTATCCAAATCTGACACCAAAGCTTTCTTTGTCAAACACACCTATAAAACTTACCTTTGTTACATGACTTTTTATGTCTTTTCCCCCCACATTCTTTTGGTTTAACAATCATGACAATGGATTATGTTATCGTGGGCCTGGCTCCGCTTGTATATGCTTCAGCACGTCTCGAAACAACAAGTAATGACAATATTGTTGACTCTACTGAATATCTTTTCACCTTCACCTGAAATAATATTCATGTATTTCAAAAGATTAGTATGAATTGCTTCAAATATCATTTATTTTAAGGTGGATGTCCGGTAATTACCAAAATTTTTAAATGGTAGAATATTTTATGATGAAATTAGCATATTTGTGTCTGGCGTTTTGAATTATGCCGATTCATTGTACAATTAATTAAATTATGCGCATAATTAATTAGGCACAACGAATAAATTACGCATAAATTAGGTTTTTTGCCCGAAGCTCTCATGAATAGGTCTACCAGGTTGAGTGACATGTCATTTTAAAGCTATTTACATATGCAATGGGACCATAGTCTTTAAAATTCAAATAAGAATAGTTTTGCTTGTTAAAAATAAGAAAAACATGAGTTCATGGAAAATTGATCCTAATTTTGTATGCAAAGTGACTAATTAGTACACTTCCTTAGAAATATTTACCGAAACTAAGACGTTATCCCATGCTCTACTTTTATATACTACCTTCATGTGTAGTTTCATTAATAAATGTGATGAACTGACTACAGGAGGACTGTTCAAAACCTATAGATAATTATAGAAAAAGTGAAAGTACTTTAAATTGCCTGTAAAGTTTCTGCAATAATGATATAACAATTACATAGCTCATCAAAAGTGCTTAATTAAGTGACTTTTAATAAGAATTTGGTAATTTTCTCTTTGTATTTAAAAAAAAAAAAATTTTTTCAAGGTATATAATTACCAGACATCCACCTTAATATATATTAGGCCTACATGAAATACATTACGTATTTATACATTTGGTCAAAGTTACATGACTCATCGCTTAAACATAATATGCAAAATGTACAAATCATATCCGACTTATATTAGGATGTATTTACATAATTTTATGGAGGTATAAGCTACATTATTGTATCTTAACTAGAGGAACATTAGACTAAGTTAGCAGTTTCGCAAGAATAGAAATTGAAGAAATTGGATAAGTTTACGTAATTAATTTGGAAGTGCAACAGAAAGTAAACTGCGCGGGTCAAAAAGAAAAACACTTTTGTAATGAAAAAGAATCTGAACAAAACCTAACAGTAAACAATCGTTCGATATTTGCCAATCGATTTCAGACAGGAATGCGTGTAATCCAGGCTTTATAATCTTTTATTATATGTAAGGTGAATATGCATTGACTACTATTTGTTAAGAACCTGTGTCATTCTTCGGTTTAGTGATACATGTACACGTATATATCGTAAAACGACAATGTTATGCTAAGTACATGATTATGGTATAGAGTATATTTCATAATGTGTCAGTTAATTGGCAATAGAGAGATAAAACATTTTGATAACAATTGAAATCAAATGAATGAATAGGTGATAAAAAATAGTCGCCACTTTAGATTAATGATGACTATATTTTTTTTATTCTTTATCAACAATGGTCAAACTGACATTTTGTAATCTTAAACTTTTCAATTTGTAATTTAGTCAGGGTAGTAAATACAAGCTGTAAATGGCAAGTACAGTGTATCAATAATTAAATATGAATACAAAAATACCATTGCGCATTTCTTGTTTAGAGTCATGAAAATGGGCAGCAAAATGTTTGCAAGAATGACAGGTCCAACAAACAATGCCTAATATAGCAACAACCTCTGTATACACTATGAAATCCTCTCCAATGCTATGCTGGTTTACCACGTTTAAAAAAGGAAAATGACAAGGCAAAAGATCCATCCACATTGTGGTTTTCACAATTATAAATTCCGAAATGTTCGTTAATCGATAGAGTATATTAATCTGGTTATCTATAAATATTGCGTGATGTACTTCCATAATGCAATAACAAGGAGAAATGGTGTTTTTTTTTTGGGGGGGGGGGTTAACAAAAAAGAAAGTAATTATAAAGCAACTCGGACGTATATGAAACACAAATCGTGCCACAAATAGTTCTACAAACCCAGCCACATAGGCCTACATGCATATTTTATTCATCGATCATTCCTTAATCTTGAAACTCACCTCATTTACATCTAAAAATAAATCAACAATGAATCGATACTCAATAGTGTGACATACACTAAAAATCATTCAAAGAATGAGTAAACACTCGACAAATAATCTGACAATACGGTTTGTTTTCACCTCGAGCACATTACCTGTACTACACCACGTATCTGGGTTTGAGTATTTACACGATAGACCAAGTACTATGTAATTACGGATGAACTGGCCTTGGTAGGGGAGACCTGGGGCAATTGTAACAGTTTTTCCAAATTTGACCTATCAGCTTTATTGAAGCTAAATACTTGCTTAAAACTAAATAAATGAAATATGCATATCTTAGCTTGACATATGAATAGGTTTGGGTAAAGTAAAACAAGTCATTTTGAAGCCATTACCATTTCAAAACAAGAGGTCGAGTGTTACAATTGCCCCGTGACGAGGGGCAATTGTAACAGACGTATGGGGCAATTTGTAACACATGAACTTGTAACATTTTGTTTTTCTTTATCAAAGCTATGCACATGACAAAATTAAACATCATTAACCACATAAACTAATTTAATGAAACATGACAATGCTTGACCCATTTATATTACATTTTCCACTTGTTATATGCATGAAATGGGACAAATGTATGATAGTTTTTTTTTTTTTTTTTTTAAGGTTGTTGTGGCTTCACCCTTTAACTGTAGAATTATAGAACCTTCATTAATCATATTTTTGGTTCTTTATCTACTTTGTACCTACACAATATATCTTTTAACTGACAACTGTTGTAGTCTATAACACTTTATGTTAAGCTTACGCCTTTTGACTTTAACGCATTCTTTCAAAATAAAGTGATACATTTTCTGAGAAGAAGTAAAAATGACAGCTTTTTTTTTTTCTTTCTTTCTTTTTTTTTTGTTGTAAAATCAATCTTCAAAATTTTCGCCATTTTTTTTCTTCTGGCAAAATCAATATGTCTTTGCCCTTTTAACAAAACGTATTGGACATATATTTTCAGGTATCATATTGAAAATATATATTTTTTTTATGGGGCTACCATCCCTCCCCTCTCTCCTCTGTCTTTTCTTCTTTCTTTTTTTCTTCATTCACTCCCTCTTTACTTTTTACTTTCCTATCTGCCCTCCCCCTCTCTTTCTCTCTCTCTCTCCGCCTCTCCCTTTCCTCCCTTCCTCTTTCTTTTTCTCTCTTTAATACGTGCTTTTTTAATAAGAAAAAAAAAACAAGTCGGGGGTCCCTATTCTCTTTCCCATTTTATTTGACCCCATTGTAAATAGGCCTTTTCGGTTTTCATGGGCTATCCTGTCAGTGTTTCTTTTATTATACCATGTTATACCATGAACACTCGACGAAATAAAATGAAATAAAATCGTATGTTCACAGTTATTTATTCCTCATGTTTGAGCTCAGATAAGGTTACCTTTGGTCCTTGAAAAAAAAAAAAAGAAGAAACTATAATTGATATACATTCAAAGTTATGAAGTTCTGAAGTTCTTGTAGTAATGATATAAATTATTTAAAAAAAAAAAACTTAGGCTCTGATTACAGTGAAACAAATGATAAACAAACTAAAGCACTTTTTTTCGGAAAATATCAATATTTCATTGCATTTCTAACAAAACGTAGGCTATTAGACAGATATGTTCAAAGTTATTGAATTTTCATGTCTGAGATTATAGGTATGGTTACCTTTGTTTTGTGTAAGCGTAATAATCGACAATACATTCAAAGTTATAAAGTTTGATACTTGAGCTTATCAACGAGGCTTTTCTTTGCTAATTTTCTTTATATCCAAGTCTACTCCTATTTACAATCTTGACATTTAAAAGAACGTAATGGTCACTCTCTTCATATTTTTTATTTTTTTTCTTTTCCAGTAAAGTGATATAAATTATTTAAAAAAACAACAACAACAACAACAAGAATAAAACTTGAGGCTCTGGTATCTCACTTTGCGGAGACGTCTCCGCCGATAGAATAAAAAATTTTGTTTTCGCCGAACGGACAGAATGTATTAAAAACGTCTCCCATATCGCGGAGACGTCTCCGAGACGTCTCCGCCACAATTTATGAAAAAAAATCCTTGTCTCCGAGATTTAGGAGACGTCTCCGAGACGTCTCGGATACGTTTCTAATATTATTTATCCATCGTGTAGACGAAATTTCTATTCTGTCGTGGAGACGTCTCCGCGAAGTGAGATACCACCCTAATTTTCATGTCGGAGGTTGTAGATGTTGTTACCTTTTGTTTTTGTAAAGCATTATAATTGAAAATACATTCAAAGTTCTGAAGTTATGATGCTTGAGCTAAGGGTGCTATCTCACTTAAATCTCACTTAAAATAAATTGTCGCGGAGACGTCTTGGAGACGTCTCGGAGACGTCTCTAATACTAGCTCCATGGTTCAGAGGTTTCTGATTATGTTTTTAATTAATGTTGAAAAGGAAGCACAAATTCCCGGGACAATTGTAATGTTTTTTATGTAATTTGCAGGGGCCACGGAGCCTGGAGGGCTTCGTCAGCGAACGTGTACAAAACGGAAAAATGACCATACATTTGTGATTTTAGTCTGTTCAGCCCCCCCCCCCCCGCTCCCCCCCCCACTCCCCTTCCACTTGCCGGCTCAGCCCCTCCACTTCCAAAAACGCTCCGCGGCCCTGATGGTATTTAATAGCTTGTGTTGATTCAGCGGAAATCTGCTTTACCGAGTTCATACGGGAGTTACTTTAACAGAAACAGGGGCAATTGTAACAGCTTGTTACAATTGCCCCTGACAGAGGTGACCATATTTGGAGAGATTTTTTTCTATCTTTAGCTTCGGTATTCGTCGTTGAAACTTTAGCAAAATATTGGCCTAGAACATAATTTCTAAAATATATAAAAATGACAGCCGTAAGCTTATCCACATATTTGTCCAGAAGAAAACAATGGGTATGTGAAATATTACTTTTATGCTCAAAAAACGGTTTTTCCGCTGTAGAAGTTCCATGAACCGTTAAATCTGCTAACACTCATACAGCATGTGGCGCGATTGAATGCGCATGTTCTCTACAAATTTTAAGTTTATAGCGTGTTTCTGCTAGGAATGGAGCCTCTGTTACAATTGCCCCGTGTTACATTTGTCCCCGGTCTCCCTACTAAACAAATGTTCATATTATAACCTGACATTAATGTGAGTGCATTGTGATACTGATTATACCCACAGTCACATTGCAACACTAATCGACAACCCGAAGAAATTGGATATAATGTTAAGTTTGATCTGATCATGTCAATCTGAATGTTGATCTTATCTCATATTGTGACTGAGGTGTAGATGTGTGGTTTGAACCAACTAGCCTTTCTCTGATTTGTAAATTGGCAAAACTTTTGCGGCAAAATGGCTATTGTTTTCTTCCCATTTACAAAGTAATGAGCTAACAACGTTCCATTATTTCTGTTACAAGTTGACCTCTGTTTTCAGTTATTGATGAGGATTGTATGGTAAGCCAAGGGCAAGGTTTTTCTTATATTTAGAACAGGGTTCCAGTGTCATTATCTCACTGCAACATTGGATAGTCCACATTGTGGTAAAAATAATGAGAGGAAGTTGAGTTGAATGTGTGCAGGTCAAAATTGGCGCCATTATTGTTATGTGTACAAACGGGCAACCGTGTACGTTCACAGTGTTCCTGTTTGTTCCGTTAGATGTGGGATTCAGAAAGTAGTTGTGTGTAGTAGCGGATACAGACTTAACGTCACACATTTGAAAGTTCGGCCATGCCCAACATAATAGAGCCTCTATGGTCCCCAGACAATGGGGCCTGCATAAATATTCAAATTGCAAATCCTGAATCCACGCCTGGTGTGTATGTGTGGGTTTTGTGAGGGTATGTTAGGGGTGTGTGTGTGTGTGTGGGTGTGTTGTGTGTGTGGTGTGTGTATGTGTGTGTGTGTGTGTGGGTATGTGTGAGAAAAGAGAGAGAGAGAGAGAGAGGAGATCTAAAAATGTGTCTTGTGACACAAGTTATCGGCAGTGGTTAACAGACATCACAAAAACTATCAGAAACAGGTCCTTTTTTTTCAGGTGCAGATCAACTTTTAAATCTGCATTCTCCTCCCGCTATGAACAAAGACCGGACACAAGAAGGGGGAAATAATTAAATGTACTTTTTTTCTATCGCTATTCTGTCATGGAGAAAACGAAATATCACTGCATAGGAAATATCAAGATAATGCTGGTAAGGAAATAATGATACCACAGTTGTCAACGCAAATCTAAAAGATTCATCCGTTTATATCCTTTCGAACTCATCACTTCGAACAAGAGACATTTTGTTGTCATATTGATCTGCGGTTACCGCTCTAAATCCTGTCAGAAATCGAACAACTGTGGTATGCATTGTCTCTAAGATTTTACAATCGTCCTTCGACGTACATGTATTGACAGAGGTGCACTCAGTACCATTCAAAAATCTGAAATTGATACTGGGCAAAATACTCGAATTTTTGTCTTTATATGCACAAAACATGGAAATCTTTGTATCAAATTTTCTGAAGCTGGACATTTTCTGAAAAGTGACATTCTTATTGGTGGACAGTACAGGTATAAACAGCCCTTACTGCTTTGAGGTGTTCCCTTTCAATACCTTGCATGGCTAGTTCCTTATGTGAATGAGTAGGTCATAACTGACCATTACAGGATAATTGTTTAAATTACATTGAATCTTGCTCTTCACAAATTCACAAGTACAAATTAACATGTAGGTTCATCCATGAATTAATAAAAATAAATATCATGCAGTTTGTAAGGAGTTTAAATCCATTGGAATCATCACCCAGTCTCTCGGATAGCACTTAAAACTGTGAGTCCGATGGTCGCTTTTCTTTAAGCATTATAAGCATTCACTTCCTTTATTTATCAATAATATTAATGGTTCTTATCTACAATCAGTCTTTGGTAGATATTCATCTGTCTCCTGGAAAGATCAAGACTTCACCGACGTTGATGTACCACATCAACGGGACAGACGTAACCCGCACTGCGGTTCGGGTGCAGGATTGAGTTTATGACCCTTTCTTTCTTCTCTTCTTCCCATCTGGTCAAAATACCTATACTTTGTTTTCAGTTCTTTTTTATTCATTTTTATATTATTATATTCTTTTTGCTTTACAAGAACGAGGTCGGTATTTTATTAGAGATGTATACGACAGATATTTTGACTTTCTTAATTATCATCAAGCAAAGCTTTGTATTAAAGAAAAAATAAAATAAAAAATAAATAATAATAAAAATAAATCTTTCAACAGGAAACCCTAATTATATGATTTTCTTAAAAGAAAAGAAAGAAGAATAAACACGCAAATGATAAGGCGTAAATTTCATATAATGAATGAAAGCGCCGTAAAATATAAAAACAACAACAACAACATTTATAAAAGACATCCGAAAATAAGTTAATCTGACAATAATATCTCCAGTGACGCACGAAATGATGTTTCTTGAACACATTTAAGAATACAAAAGTATTATTTTCAACACAGCGTCTCCAGGTAGACTCATAATATCTCCGTCATTCCTTCCAAAACTTAAAAAGAAAAATTTCGTCATTGAGACTAAGAAAACATTACCCTAGATTTCAATGAAACAAACTATTACCAGAAGATACAATTACATTGAGATGCTATCCACGTCTGTAACCTTTCCCCAAACGGGGCGACAATTAAACTAAGTAGCTATAAAACTTCCCCAATGGGGTACCCCAAGGAGCTTCTTGGGTACCCTTTTGTACATCAACGTTGTGTACGTACCCTCCGTAGATAGGATTTGCGGAATCTTGTTAACGCCAGGATGGCGGGGAGGATTATGCTCCATCATCAGGGGTATTATTGATGACATATTCCATTACCGCTAACGAAAGATGATGGATGTGGTGCTGATGCATGCAAGTGCAGTGATAGGAAGAGGAATACGTGTCCAGAATATTGTGCGACTGAGAATTTCTCCTTTTTTTTTTCTCTCTCTCTTTCTTTGCAAGAATGTTGTCTTATATTACAGTAGACTTCCACTGTAATGCATAATGAAGCCTTTGGCAGATTTGTGAGCGTTATAAATGCAGAATTATTGCCACTAGTTATAACCCGCGTCGTTGGGGGTATTTTCATAGCCATATTTTAATTATGACGATATTGATGATGGTTATGAAGATAATGATATAGGGTGATGGTATGATTGGGGATACATTGTAAATATCAAAGCGAGTAGGCCTACATGTATCATGAAGAGGATATTTGTATTAATACGAATTCACTCTTGTTACGTAGAAAAGTGAATTTCATGAGGTAGATATGCCTTTTGCGTATATTTCGTACAAATCATATACATGTAGTGATAACATCATTGGCTTTATAGAGGAAAGATTAACCAATGAAATAATAAATAATTCTCACACAAATGATTGTATAGCAGTGCATGATATTAACACCACAGTGACAATAATCAGTGCAAATACATTTACTGAAAGCATAATATACGTGCAGGTACGTGCAATACAACAAGTCATCACCAAAGGTTTCTATACAAGCAGGCAGAAATATAAATAAACTTCATTTCTATGCATTATTTTCATCTATAGGCCTACGTCACAAATTGAATAGAATAGACAAAAATGGCGAACTTTGATCAGTTTCTATTCTTTAGTTTTGATCAGCATAACGACATAATATACAGGTCACACAGCGCGCAAGGCTGGCAGGATCCATGCAAAATGATAAAAAAAATATTATGTCATATATCCTGTATTCAATTCGTCCTCGGGGGGAAAAGAGTATACCGAACTTATAGTCTCATATATTATGTAAAGGTGTATAACTTATGTGTCCTTATATTTCATTTCATTTGCATGAAAATAGCAACTCATATTCTGTGCAATTATATACCAAATTATACCCGTGCTGCCATACATGTATGGATGAGAATGAGATCTTGGGCTTTTCAAAATCTGCCGAAATGGCCTTGTGCCAAGTTTGGGTGGAATATAAGCAACCCATGGCTTCCCGATAAATAAGAAGCTTTCCAGGGTGCATTCACAAGGGACTTAAAAGAGTACTTTTAAGTGCGTGGGTTGATTCTGCCCAAACTTGGTGCAATGAGATATGGGCATAAGTTTACATAAGCTACACATTTTTTTAAATTCTGTGCTCTCAAAGTTGGGTATACTTTCTTTCCTGGGACGTACTGTACTTATATCATGTATATACAGGTACTACATGAGAAGATATTCGTTCGGCAGTATTACATGACCTATAATCATGTATACATTTTCACGCCAACCATGGAGGGAATTCAATTTAAAGGTAAATTTGACAACTGTTAAGAAAATAGATAAGGACTGCCGTGTAAATCATCCAATATGAGTCGACATACTGCAATATTCAGTTGATTAACTTTCGTTCACTTATGACAAGTATGAATTATGACTCTGTGTCATCACATTTCGAGTGATAAAACACTTTCGAGAGAAGAGTAATGACAGAAAGAGAATTATTAGAAAGTTGGCGCTAGGTCCTTAATAACCGTAATAATTGATGGAAGTTTGATTGATCAAAACCTATTAGCCAACTTCAGAATGACATTTCTATTAATATACATGCCTATCATGATGAATATTATCATCTTAAAAGTCCAAGGAACAATGTAGGAGAGATGATTAATGTTTAATATTATTGGTGTACGAAAACTTTATTTCGAAAATGGTGATTCCAAAACCAAGAAGTAAAGTAAGGAGCATGCGCAGAATCAGGGGTGACAGAGCGGGCCCATCACCCCGACCCAAAATGTAGATTTTAAAAAAGTACCTAAAATTGATATTATGGGGCCTTTTGTTATGTTTAAACCCCCTTCCCCGTGCTGAGAGGACTTTTGACTGCCTGGTTTAGATATAGACATAATACTAGACGGCCAAAAA
>CALNVZ010002974.1:44422651-44478816 GCA_940671915.1 Paracentrotus lividus
TACTGAATTAAGGGTGAATAGATTATATGCTGTCATGGTTGTAGGGGATATTATTATCATGCTTCAAAGTCAAGATTATAATTTTTGGGGAGAAGAGGGCAAGCAAAAAAAAAGGCATTTTAGTAATTATATTTAAATACTATGGTGTAAAATATATTAGGGCAGTTCCAAGGTAACAGAGTGACATTCAGAAGCAACATTTCAGCATTCAAACAAGTTTATCCTCCATACTTCAATCTTTATGTACAAAGAAATGGTTCATGACAAAAGCTGATGGTACCCTCTTTTCAAAATGATAAATTTTTTTATAGTGATGCTCTTAATTAATGAGATATGAATATTCATAATCATGGTTACGGAGTGACGCAAAATGGACATGCATATTTGAGCAGAAAACATTTTGCTTAAACTCTGCGAAATTTAAATGGCTATCACAATTTTGAGTTATTGATTGGATTCTACGTTATTTTAGGTATAATATGCCACATTGCATTAAAAAAATGGTTGAATATTTTGTTAATTATGACTTAAAACTTGAACCCATGTCCGGTTACGGAGTGACATCTGGTTTCCCGGTCTTTTTCGTGAGGAGAAATGCATTATAACGAAACATTAATATCAAAGTTTGTTGGAGTAGTCCATGATAATTACATTAATAAAAAAAAATCGGTAAAAAGTGACTAGATATAAGAATAAGAGGCATTTAAAGCCCCATAGTCCCATATGTGCAAATTTGGGTTTGATCAATTATTCAGCGCAAGAATACTGAATCACAATTTTTTAAAACTTAAATGATTGGTTGTATTGTAAAGAAGCCTTTGTCGTAATTTCAGATCCTAATTTGCATTTTCGAAGGCACAGCGCCACATTAAAATTTCAGCTCCATGTCCTGTTTTGCTTGGAATTGCCCATTACCCAAAACGAAAATTAAATTGTGTTTTATCAAACACTACATATAGGGAGTACAAAAACATGCAAACTTTTACAACTGTTTCAATAATAAGTTGTTGATCTACTTAACAGTAGGGTTGGGCGAATCTCAATTTTTTTTTTTCAAACGAGTTGTTTCTAAAGTAAAATTCGATGTAGAAACAGAAAATGACAATTATATTTGCGTACGATGAAGTCTTGCGTCGCTAAAGTGCAAAAAAACAAAATGGCCGCCGAAATGGCGTATTTTGCCCAATTATCACACTTTTTATTATAGGTATAAACCACTTTTATTACGTTTTTATATGGATTTTGGGTGTCAGGGAACCCAACATGATTAATCCAACGTGATCAATCCTACCTAAGTTGACTATTAGTGTACTTTGGTAGTTAGTTTCAGTAAATATCGAGAAAAAATCACCTCATATCAAAATCACTAAATAACACCTATAAAACATACTAGGTACATTAGGTCATGATAAACTTGTCAGATTTGGGCTTCTATCAAAATCCATAAAGAAACAAAATAAAACCGGTTTATACCTATAAAGTGTGTGATGAATGGGAAAATACACTATTTCGGGGGGGGGGGGTTTTGCACTTTAGCGACGTCAGACATCATCGTACCCCAAAATAATTGTCATTTTTGGATTCTACATCAAATTTGACTATAGAAACAACTTGTTTGAAATAACTTCTCAGAAAAAAGTAATTATTTGCCTAACCCTATTAACAGGCATATTACTTGATCTTTCCAAAAGATAAGACAGTGCTAGTACATCATGAATGATCTGTATTACATAAATTTGAATTATGGCATGACATTGAAAACACTAGAGAGATATGAAAATACGGTTAGCAATAATACTGCTAACAGGGAGGTACATGTTGGAACTCATGAATAAGCGTTTAACCTTGTAATATATATTATCGTTTAAAGAAGAATGAAATCCTAGGGATCAATTAAATTGTATGAAAAAACAATAATTATTAAAAAAAAAACATATCAATTGAAATTTGAAAAGGAAAGTAATCATGGTAATAGATTAGATGGATACTAAGGAAGTCTCTTTCATCAGTTCTGTCAGTAGATATGATATTCTTTTCATGTGAAAAAGAAATAGTTTAAGTAATTTTTGGTCCAAGTTGGCAACATGTACCTCAATCCAGTATGTCAGATGTTGCTGATATTGATGATGATGATGATGATGATGATGATAATTGTGATGATGATGATGATGACGATGCTGTTGTTGTTGATGTTGAGGGTGATGTTGATGATTATGATGATGATGATGATGATGATGATGATGATGGTGATGATGATGATGTTGATGATGTTGATGATGATGATGATGATGATGTTGATGATGATGACTATGAAGATGATGATGATGATGATGATGAAGATGATGATGATGATGATGAGAATGATGATGATGATGATGATGATGATGATGATGATGGTGATGATGATGATGGTGATGACGATGATGATGATGATGATGATAGTAATAACGACAATCGCTCAGTTGGCCTCCTTTTCAGTTTGCTATTTTAACTTCAGAATGCTTTCATGAGCTGCAGACACAGAGGTGTACCGGCGTATCATGACAACTACCCCTGGACAATTACCCACAGCACATGATTGAGGTTCAAGCCCCTGCCATAGCACTTACGTCCTTAGGCAACGCTTTTTGACACACTCGACCCAGGTGAGGTAAATCGGGTAAAATGGTTAAAATTTGCACTTGAATTACGATTCACCAGCACAGATGTCCATTATACTAAATTTGCGGAGAACCAGTATGGCGCTATTATAGATCAAAGATGTTCCGTTGAGAACTAGATGGGCGTAATTACCAGTGACTTTAAACAGCAATAACGCCCTTCTGGCTCTCAACAAAGAAATTTTGTACTGTTGTGTACTGCGTCTTATTGAGATTAATTTCCTCGATACCTTAAAAAAAATGGATTTCCAGGCCAACGTAAAAATGATGTATAATGTACGAATGTATTACCCTTCATAGAAATTTATTCGCATGGCATATCAATTTGTTAATAAACAGCTGGTAGTAAAAATATCATTAAACTTATATATCGGTAAGATTCGGTATACATGTAAAATGATTGAATCTCGACAATTTCTTTGGAATGGATATTGTGGTATCAACATACTTCTAAATTATTCACATCATCCAGAAGAATCAAACTCTTCGTGAATTTATTCCTTGTATTAATCATTGCTCAGAAAGTTATACCACGAATCATTATTCAGTCGTTCACTTTCCATGTTATAAAAATCATCTGAATTAACTTGTATCTCATTTTTTGAACTTTCACGATTAAGCTACCATTAATGAGCCAGCCCATGTGAAAATAAAAAGCCATTAAGAATAGGTACAATAACCTGTCAAAAATATATAATGAAATCCTTTTTTACGTCAGTTGTAGATATGACAATATCACACGACATAAAACGATAAGTTACCTACCTGTTCAATCTGTTAAATGGAAATAGTCAGGTTGTGGTATCCAAAAATTAAGTCCATCTTTCATGAGGAATTCCCACCTAGCAATGTACTCCTGAAGATGACACAAGACTTCAATCAATAACTGAAGATCGAGAGTTTATCCATAAAATCCAAGCCAACTATTTTAGAAATCAGAGTCAAGTTAGTGACACGCAATAAGTCCGTGGAATGTAAGTTTAGTTCCGTGCCACAATACAGTGTAACACCGCACACACTTTTTTCCCTTTCACATTTCTCTCTTTCTCTATCTCTCTATTTCCACCATAAGATGTGTGTTTTGCACCGATCGGGGGCCCCGAATTGTGTTCGCTCAACTGAAAAGCTTTGAGTCATTTTGTTTTCTATCTCTCTCTCTCCGGTCTATTCTTTTCGTTGCTCGCTATAACCCCGAAGAAATAAGAATACAAGAAGGTGGGAGTACTATTCAGAAGCTCGTTTCTATCTTTTGTGATGTAAATCAAAAATTCTATAGGATTCCGTTGGGAAAGAATGAAAGGTTTGCTCTGACGTTTAGCGGGCTGTGCATTACTTGGTACTTGGTATGGTGTCCCTCCGGAATACTCCAAGAAGAGTTTTAACTGGAGGTGTGCATGCCTTTAAAAAAAAAACTGGAGGTGTGTTGTACAAGATCGCCAGGATGCCATCGCATATATTTCAGTATGAATACATTCACACAAGTTGCTATTGGATTGTGATTCTGATGTTGCGGAAATCGTTCTGAATTCCTTCGTAATCTTGTAACGGTTGACTTGATGACAAACAATCTTTCTATTATCATGATATTTCTTTTCACAATCATTGTCGCCGCTCTCGGTTTTGATGGTCACAATATAAATCAATTAAGTTGGAGATTAATCTCATTGGCTGATATGATATTGTTGTTTTGAACTATGTTATGAACATGATGTGAAATGTAAGTCATTGTTCGAAAATAGTACTGAAATAATCATCTAGTGGATTTAAATGTTGCTTTCCATAATTGAACCACAAAAACATCGAAAAGTGAAATATTCTTGTTTTGTATAAATGTCTTCATAAATCAATGAATGCCTCCATTTCTTAAATTATTATTCTAACATTAGCTGATTCGTGCTGTGATTATTGATAGGAAAGTTGTGAGTTTTTTTTTTTTTTTTTTAATTTATAATAATTTATTTTTAAAGGGGTAATACCATAAAGTTTTGCTGCTATGAACATGAATGCCTCTCCTTAGTTTGAACATTCCGGATACAAAAAAGAATGGCCAGGGTAAGAAAAGACAATAATTATTACAGAAATTATAACCAGGAAGAGTTCCAGATGCAGCTGGCGCAGAAACTACCACTCCCTTTCTCGTGGGGGATCTTGGCAAAGCGGAAGGGGTGGGCGCCCCTATTTTTTGAGGGGGAGGGAGGGTTAGCACATCAAACACATGCCTGCCCCCTACTTTTTTTTTTCAAAGTGCCGTATGCCCCCCTCCCCCTTCACCGGAATCCGCGCCACTGAAACCTGTTGACCTTAAAGGTGAAACCTTTGTTATCATAGCCATTAGGTGAAAGTCACCCGATTTGATTGACAGTTTAACTTTCAAAATGAATCATAATGGAGGATATGATTTTGATTAAAATAGGAAATACTCACGTAATATAGGTATAAACGACTTTATTGACACAAAATACAGATTTTTTTCAGCCGATTTAACAGAACAGGTCTATTTTTAAAAAGTAAAAAAGAATTTTATTACAGGAAGTTTGTAAAATTTCATACCCAATATACCAATTTTCTGTGATTTTACTGCAAATTGGCGCAGTAAGATTACAAAGTGTGTCTCGAAGCTCTGCTGCAGGATATTTCTGTTGTTTTAAGGAGAATTTTTTTAACAGTGTAGATAAATATTAAAATGTATTAATCCTGATTCTATAATGCACACACAGAGAACGTCACCGATGACACAAGGGCCATTGATTTTGAAATATTGTGTTCACATATTTTGCTATAAGCTGCTAACTTGAAATTTGCATTGAATTCCCTTTAATATAAAAGAAACTAACAAACCAATGACAAACAATATCAAATCTGACTTTGTTCATGTTATTTCAGGTTGGCTACCCATCCATTGATAGGCCGTGGGAAACCATTGATCGCATATTGATAAAGGCGTTTATGAGAGGGAGATAGAAGGAGAGAGAGAGAGAGACAGAGAGACAGAGAGAGACAGGAGAGACAGAGAGAGAGAGAGAGAGCAGAGAGCAGAGAGGAAGAGAAGAGAGACCGACGAGAGAGAGACTGACAGAGACAGAGAGACAGAGAGAGGAGACAGAGGGAGACATAGAGACAGAGCAGAGACAGACAGAGAGAGAGAGAAGGAAGAGATATAGAGAAGAGAGGAGACAGAGAGACAGAGGACAGAGAGGAGACAGAGGAGACAAGAGAGACAGAGAGAGAAGACAGAGAGAGAAGGAGGAGGGGAGATATAGAGAAGAGAGGAGGAGACAGAGAGACAGAGAGACAGAGGGAGACATAGAGGCAGAGAGAGACAGACAGACGAGAGAGAGAAGGAGGAGATAATAGAGAAGAGAGAGGACAGAGAGACAGAGAGACAGAGAGACACGAGGGAGACATAGAGCAGAGAGCAGACGACAGAGAGAGAGAGAAGTAGGAGATATAGAGAAGAGAGGAGACAGAGAGACAGAGACAGAGGAGACATAGAGGAGACAGAGAGAGACAGGAGAGAGACGCAGAGAAGAGAAGGCAGGAGAATAGAGAGAGAGGAGACCAGAGAGACAGAGACAGAGAAGACGAGAGGGACATAGAGACAAGAAGAGACGACAGAGAGAGAGATGAAGGAGGAGAAAATAGAGAAGACGGAGACAGAGAGACAGAGACACAGAGAGACATGACTGAGACAGAAGAGACAGACAGGAGAGAGAGAGAAGGAGGAAGATATAGAGAAGAGAGGAGACAGAGACGCAGAGAGAGAAGAGACAGAGAGAGACAGGACACAGAGAGATAGAGAGAAGCGAGGAGATACTGAGAGAAGAGACGAGGCAAAGAACAGAGAGACAGAGACAGAGAGAGACAGAGAGGGACGAGGAGAGATGAGACAGACAGAGCAGGAGACAGATAGAGAAGAGAGTACAGAGAAGAGAGAGATGGAGCGAGATCATATGAGCAGAGAGAGCAGACAGAGAGACGAGAGACAGAGATGAGACAGAGAGCGGTTCGGACAGCGAGAGAACAGGAGAGAGACAGAAGAGCCAGAGACGAGGAGAGAAGCGAGGAGATATAGAGAAGAGAGGAGACAGAGAGCACAAGAGACAGAGCGACATAAGAGACAAGAGGACAGAGCAGACAAGACAGAGAGAGAGAGAGAGAAGGAGGAAGATATAGAGAAGAGAGGAGACAGAGACGACAGAGAACAGAGACAGAGAGACAGAGACAGAGAGACAGAGGGGACATAGAGACAGAGAGAGACAGACAGAGAGAGAAGGAGAAGGAGGAGATATAGAGAAGAGAGGAGACAGAGAGACAGAGACAGAGAGACAGAGGGAGACATAGAGACAGAGAGAGACAGACAGACAGAGAGAGAGAAGGAGGAGATATAGAGAAGAGAGGAGATATAGAAATATAGAAATAGAGAGGTAGAGAAAGTTTCTGAAGAATATGTCAGATATCAACAATATTTGTTAATAAATATAGACACAAAATATAAAGAGAGAGAGAGAGAGAGAGAGAGAAAGAGAGAGAGAGAGAGAGAGAGAGAAATAACGGTAGGTTTAACTGATAGACATACATTTTGAGTATTGTCGCATACATGTTGTTTACAAAAACATAATGTTTTAAACTGCCTGTCAAGTTCATAGGTAATACGAAGTCCAGGCGATTTATATATTATCTAAATTGTTATATCATACATCTTTATGCTATAGTGAACATTAATTTGCTTTTACCTCTTTACCGTTGGGGAAAAAACACTTCTGTAATTATTATCAACGTCGTCACCATCATCATTTATGATATTGTTGTTATTATCACCATTATTATTGATACTAGTAATAGCATTACTACTCTCGAAGCAATAATAATTTCTTAATAACTTTTATTCATAGGGTTAATATAAAATGAAAATAATATTGATAAAGCTATTGTATAAAGCTCTTCGTGAATTCATAAACTAAAATGATTTATGTGTCGGTCTATTCTTTACGAGGAAAATGTAGCCGATCGTGCCTTTTTTTGCCCTTTCAAATTTTGGGATTACCAGTACTGGGCAATATATATTACTAATGATAATTAATAGCAGGGGCCGCGGAGCGTTTTTGAAAGTGGAGGGGCTGAGCCGAAAGTTGGTGGCTGAACAGGCTAAAAATCACAAATGTATGGTCATTTTTGCATTTTTGTACACGTTGGCTGAAAAAAAGTGGGGGGGGGGGCTGCAGCGCCCCCTCCCAAGCCCCCCCCCCCTTCCCCGGCTCCGCGGCCCCTGAATAGTTAGTGATTAATAACCGAAAGCTGGTTACATTGATTGAATTCAATCACCTTTGTTTAATACTTCCGATACTAAAAACAAATATAAATGATAAACGTTTGTTGTGGCTAATTGCCCTTTTTTTAAATGTATGATTATGCCTCTCTTATTGATATTGATATGGTACAAGACTTATTGAAATTGTAAGTTTCCAATGGGTTTTTAAAAATCCATAAATTGTTTTTATACGATTCACGCCCCATGTGTCTTCAAATGGGAGGGTGCGTGCTGGTTTCACTATTGCTTGATACACCATTTACTTTGTTTGTAATATAGGTTTTCCAGGTCAATTTTAAACTCTTTGCAATCAAATTCGTTTATGTTCATTCAATTTAAACAATACCTTATGGAGGGGAGCTGTCGGTCAATTGAATTAACGTTAAGATTTTTAATCGCGATCACATTTTGGATGAAAGTGCTTGTAACAAATGTCAAATTGATCGGAGATAGTTTAAACTTGACCGGGAAAACCTTTATTATACCTTTCCTCATTCTCAAACTCTAATATCTCTTATCCAATTCTGCTTAACAATTTCTCTATTTCCTTTCTGTATCTTCTATTTTCTTTTCTGTGAAATTGTCTATCATATTGTGCTGTTTATTCGTCTCTTCCATTCACTCTCCCATTTGTGCTTCTTGAGTTTACCCTCGTACAAAGATTGAAGAACATACTACTCCTCAGAAAATTACCCCCACCTAACTCGACCCCTAAACCTCACCTAGCCCTATTTCTGGGGATAATTGTCATGGGGTAATTTACGAAGGTCAGTTACATTTTTTGAGGTGCTTTTAAGCGTTATTATTATTTTTCATTTATCTTTATTTTTCACCTTCTTCTTCTTTTTGGTCATCTTCTTTCGACATCTTTTTCCTTCTCACTTTCTTTCATTTTGTTCTTCATTTTCCGAAGAATAACGAGAGTATGCCAGTCAATGTTTTCAAAATATAACTGAAGATTTAATATCGAATATAGTACAATCATGATCCACCAAATACATTATATATATGTCGAAACAAATCGTTCCATGTATAAAGAAAAGTATTGAAAACACTGGACACCTGAATGAATAAAGACATTGACATGAAGGAAAAGATTCATGTACAAAGAAATTGCATCAGACGTATTATCTTGAAAGACTGATATTAATATCGTATATGTTTTGCAATATATAGAGTTGAATACATTGAATGCAGTGGGAAATATACCAATTGACACATTTCCAAAAGAAAAGTTTTCATTAGATATATCGAGATACCGTACATGGAGAAATAACTTTTGAGCGTTATGATATGCATATTCAACATATGCTGCGTTCGTACTGGAATTTAAAAATAATAACAATAAACTCATACAAACATAACTCAATTTATAAAATTAAAGTTTTTCAAAACACATAAAGAATATATCACAAACTAGCTAAACATACAAATTGAAAAATATATATTGAGATGCTTCGAGTATTTCAGACACATTTTAGAATAGATAAAACGGCAAGACCTTATCTGATATCTAACCAACATAAACATGAAAAGGTTAAAATAACATAATACCAGACTAAAATATATTTACCGCATTTTTATTTTATGATACATTGTGACCAGCCTGATTGTAACAAGTTTACCCCTAAACAAATTAACATACACTTGCAGTGGCGGATCGAGGCGGGAGCGCAGGGGACGCGCGCCCCCTATAATTTGAAAACCGCTCATTGACTGTACATTATTAAAATCGGAAAATTTCGGCGGCGCCTCCTATCCTGAAATCCTGGATCCACCACTGATTTGATTCTGTTTACATCACTCATAATATTTTGACTAAAATAGGAATCCACACAATTTGATAAATATGTATCAAACAATCTCTTATTCCTGAATAGAGATAATTGTTTTGATTGCCTATACCGTAATTCATAACAATATAAATCCTACTTGTAAAGCATGTAAATTTTATCGATGAACAGAAACATGGCGCAATATAAATGCTGCAGTTAACATCATCATCATAAATTACATTTTATAGAAACGTTCTAGGAAGAAGCATTCAATTGTTAAGGGGTCATATCTCTGAGCGATGAATGCTTCCGAGTATAACGAGTTAAGAATTTCGCCAGGAAAAAGTTGCACTTTATTTCTCGCAAACAGTTGCAAGCGTTTGTGCAACAATCGCGCTTTTTCATTCATTTTTATCTGATAAACTTTGATGAAAATTAGAATTCGCCTCTGTCATTAACCATATTTTAGCGACCCTTAACAACATTCGCGCCATTGTTGTCAAAGAGTTGGGAAATGGTCATCGGGTGGTAACATTGGCGGATCAAAAAGAACGTTAGTGACACGAAGACCGTTTGCGAAGTGTTACGACTGATTTGCACACTCTTACAATTGTTAGTGAGATTAAATCATTTAACTTGCTCAAAAGGAATTGGCGACAACTTCCGACCAGAAATACGGTTTACAAGCTTTCTTGCAACTCTGTACGAACAACGACGAAACGCCAAACTCGCTACGTTTGCAGGCATTCACCGCTAAAAGAGTCTCTAAAAACATAGGGCAAACTTCGTCAGAAAAGTTTGTGAATCAACAATCAAAACGACCAAAATCAGTCGCCAATCGATGAGATGCTCGCTTTAAACACGTTGTTCCATCAAACAAGAATTCAACAAAGTAAACATTTTGACATTGCGATCATTATGATTAATCATCATAAAGTGTACCGAGAGCTGACTAGTGATATTTCATACCAAAGAATTGATTATATCTCCTTGCATACATAATAATATATATTTTTGACATAGGGTGAAAAACCTCCTGGCTCCCAAGTTTACAACAAATGAATAATACTAAGATGAGCATATAAATTGAATCAAATTCTTTGCGGATAAAAATGAAAATACCCAAATTCAATCAACATTTTATGTTAACTTTCGAGCAATATAATGATAAAACACAACCCCTACAAACCACCAATATATTCTTAGTCCTCCAATATACTATATTGTTTCCATGGACATTGCGTCAATAAAATGAGCACGGTCAGTCTTTATCTCAAAGTCTACAATACTTCACTTGAGGTATTTCCGTTTGGCTTTCCGAAACCCCACGTCGAGGGATTATTAAAAGAAAACGACGAAACGGTGCCAAAGAGAATTTTCGGTGGGGCGACTCCGTCATCATCATCTTCATCATCATCGAGCTTGATGTCAGTCCAAGGGGCAGGCTGGACGTCACTCTCCGTATCCTCACTCTCAAGTTCATCCGAATCACTGAGATCATTCATATCAAAGGCGGCATTGTTGAATTCGAATGAGTTGCCGTTGTTGTATTGCGGCGATGGGGGCGGTAGAGGAAGTGGGTTATTTTCTTTCATGCGCTTCTCGATGGCAGACAAACTTGGCCGGCTGTGGGTCGAGTCTCGCTTCTGATATCGACTCGACGTAGCACTGAGTGCGTCACCGTTGGTTCCGTTGCCGTTCACCGCATGGTCTCTGACGTCGGGTACGGACCTTGAACCTCGCAGAGTGGACCCAGACCTTGATCGCGTCTCGTCCTCGTTGACACCGATTGGAATCAGCCGTTTGATTACTGATAAAGAAGAGATACATGAACAGAATGAAAGTTATCGATGTTTATAATAATAATAATACCGGTTCCTTATAACACAAATTTCCTTTATTAGTTACCATCAAAATAATCACCATCGTACTTCAATACCACTACAGACTTGTCAATACACCCTTTAATCAACACCATTCGTCACCACCTTCCCATACTACTTCAACACATCCTTTCAACGCGACCCGTCATTACCTCTTTTCTCCAATTACCACTCTTTAAGACCATTCGTCAGCACCACTCGTCATCAGCTCTCCTCGTCCCCTCTGCTCATCACCTATCGTCAACACCTTTCATCAACACCTATCGTCAACAACTTTCGTCAACACCTCTCGTCATCACCTTTCATCAACACCTCTCGTCAACATCTCTCGTCAACACCTCTCGTCAACATCTCTCGTCAACACCTCTCGTCACATCTCTCGTCAACACCTCTCTTGTCACATCTCTCGTCACACCTCTTGTCAACATCTCTCGTCAACACCTCTCGTCACATCTCTCGTCAACACCTCTGTCAACACCTCTCATCAACACCTTTCTCTGTCAACTCCTCTCGTCAACACCTCTCGTACATCACCTCTCTCAACCTCTCTCGTCAATCAACCCTCTCGTCAACCACCTTTCGTCATCACCTCTCGTCATCACCTCTCGTCATCACCATCTCGTCACCCCTCTGTCAACACCTCTCGTCATCACCTCTGCGTCACACTCTCATCAACCCTCTCGTCAAACACTCTCGTCAACACCTCTCGTCAACACCTCTCGTCATCACCTCTCCCTACATCCTCTCGTCATCCACCTCTCGTCAAACCTCTCGTCAACACCTCTTGTCATGATCTCTTTTATTAATACCTCTCGTCATAACTCTCGTCATCATCTCTCGATCATCACCTCTCATTCACATTAACCTCTCTCCTCAACACCTCTCGTCACAACCCTTCTCGTCAACACCTCTCGTAAAACCTCATCGTCATCACCTCTCGTCATCACCTCTCGTCATCACATCTCGTCAACACCTCTCGTCAACACACTGCTCGTCATCACCTCTCGTCATCACCTCTCGTCAACTCTCGTCAACACCTCTCGTCAACACCTATCGTCAACACCTCTCATCATCACCTCTCGTCAACATCTTATCTTAATCTTAAAGACTGGTGACGAGAGATTTTGACGAGCCCGGGGCTGACGAGAGGTGTTGACGAGAGGGGTGAAACGAAGATATGATGAGAGGAAAAGGTGTTAACGAGAGGTGATGACGAGAGGTGTTGATGAGAGGTATTGACCCGAGGTAGAGTGTTGACGTTAGGTGATGAAAAGAGTTGATGACAAGAGCTGTTGACGAGTGACTGTGGGGATGACGAGAGATGTTAACGAGCGGTATTGAAGAGTGGTGTTAAAGAGAAATGTTGAGGAGAGGTGTTGACGAGAGGTGAACACTTCTCATCACCAACGCTCATCAACATCACTCGTCAACACCGCTCATCACCAACCTTACACTAGCTTCCCTACTTAATAAACTAGGGAAGTCAACACCATCATTTCCATTTATACCAATAAGATTAGATTCATACTTTGTGCATCCACTGCGTCTCCGAATCGGACTTCTTTGGCGACCTTATCTGCAAGCTTATTCTGGAGTTTCTTGAACTGTGATTGTTTGCCAGTCTGTGGTCCGAGGGCTAATGAGACTTCCAAATCGGAATGATCAGGGATGTTAAGCACCGTTGTATCCAATTCGCCTAAACGAAAACCAAACAAGAAAAGGGTTATCGTAAATCAAATTATAAGGTCAGGCAAGTGTGAAGTTATAAAGTAAAGATTAAAAGCGAAATTCAAGTAGAGGATCAAAGTTGGACAGGTGATATTCAAGGAACATAATATCACTATAAACGATGCAAAGATAATAGAAGCGGGACATTCAATAGACGGCGAGGTATATGAAAAAATGAGATATCTATTAGTAGTAGCTGAAAAGAAAAGTTCAGTGTTCTTTGTAATTTTGACATTTTAATTTTTTAATTTTGACATAACGATGTGGTCATCGACACTCATCGACAAGGCGGATATTATGTTCTAGACGATGAACTAAACCTCAAACTCTTTTTCAAACATTTATTCTTAATTAGATAATTAATGTACGATATATTAGTCTCTGTAGACCTATAGTTCAAGTATCTGGTACATAGAAGGATCAAGTTTCTTGAATGTTTGAGCCCCTCATCGTGGAAGCACTGTCATTGTAATCATTGTATAGAGCACTTGTATTTTAGATGTTTAACTTTTTAAAAACCAAACTATATAATTAGCGCTTGGCAAAAGGGGGTGTTTTTAACTCGCATTCTCACCGAAGTTGACAGCATTCCCTTGCAAGTAGACTTCTTCCTCTAATTGTTCTAAGTCGATTGGTCCTGATGTCAAGTCAATACCAACGAGATTGAGAACGATGGGACTATTCCGGTGGTTACTTGGAAGTTTGACCTTGTGAGGGAGCTGATAATTACGTACCAGCTCTGTCAACTGCATTCGTTTTAATTTCCTAACTGTAATCATGATGATTAAGAGAAAAGATAAGCATACATTATCCGGTATATGTTAACAATTTTTATACGGTATTGTTTGTCAATATTCAATATACACGCAAGTTACTCAACATGATAGGGAATAAAGGGCTTAATCCTACTGAGAAAAAATTGAGAAATGATATGATACTCTTTTGGAATTCTCTCAAAATCAAATAGGAACAATAAAAGTATGTCGAACAGTTTCTTCAGCTGCATTTCGTATTGTCTCTTTTAAACTTGAAAATTATTCATATTTACTTTCGATACTTACGCATTCCTGTAACTGGCCCTGGTTTGTTTCTTTGTCATTACTTCAAAATGCAAGATGAACAGAGTTGTGTTCCACCAAGTCGTTTGTAAAGCTACAAATAGCTTTACGGACGACTTAAAAATTTGGATGCTATACTAATCACATTCTCAATCATCTATGTAGCACAAGAACTGATCATAAGGCGTTCCGTAAAGTTGTTCGTATACCTTAAGAGTGACTTGGTAAAGCAACACCCAGTGATAGTATACTGAGTATGTAACCTATACATCATGATATTTATAAGATTATACACCTTTCCATTTTTACTTCATTACTTACATGTGCCTCTGATTGACCCTGATTTGTTCTTTGGCATCACCTCGAAATCCAATGGAAATGATAATGGAATGCTGATCAATCTATCTTTTGCATCTTTGGCCACAACGCGGTTCTGTGTATGAATACGTGCTATCCTAATCACCTACATATGAATCAATATCAAAAGAAATTAGAAAGTTGATCTGTCAATCATAAAATTAAAGCAGTTTTTCATCAGATGTTATACCAAATGTAAGCATCGTATTCCCATAACAATACGGGGCCTCGAAATGTTTAGGGGCTGAATGTGCAAAAAGCATGACATTTAATGCTAATCTTTATCGGTTTTTGTACATAATTACTGAAAAGAGGAACCATCCTCCCGGACCAGCGGACCCTGCAATATACACATACATTAAAGTACAGTACAAAACCAAATAAATTGAGATAATAGGACTACAATCGTGAGTCTAACTTGTTTGTCGTGTCTTGTGACATTACTGCACATTGAGTTTGACTTGGTTTGAATAAACTATACTATACTATACTAATCTATGCCAAGCTAACAATTAGACGTTTTCTGAACGTTTAGAAAACGTGCATAGTTCGTTATTTGAATGTTTTGTCAAAAGGTTTTCTGAACGCCTTTTTTGTGAAAGGTGTCCGACGTTGTTAAAACGTTTTAAAATGGCGTTTAATAAACTTCTTTTTTTATTGATAGTACCAACCTGTCCTTGACTAAGTGAGTCTTCTTCTCGTAATGAACAGTGCCCTTGTTTCACCATAGCGATGATAGGTGTCTTACAATATTTCATCAACTCCCTCATATTGTACGTCTCCGGTGACCACGACACTGATCGTACGATGTCCATGATGACGTCCAAGGTTAAAGTCAATATTTTTTTTATAGTCTTTAAATATTTCACCTTTCGCGATAAATTAAGCACTTGATTTTTTGACAGTAACGGCAAATCTTTACTAATTTACAAGAAAAGGCATTTTTTTGAAGAGTTATACTCCGTATTTTGATAGTTTTAATCATTTCCTTCAAAGCATCGTATCACCCGGTAGAAGTTATGAGTGATGTCAAACGCATATGAAGCGAGAGAGACTTCATTCTGAGTTTATCAATCCAGTATGGTGGTCCTGTAAATAAAAAATGTGAGATATGATGTTAAATAGGGGGTCAAACCTTTAATATTTACTGCCAACATGAAAAAAAAGATCGGTGATTGTGTTTATATATTTGTACATAATTTGTTATTTGTTAATTATGTTTACTAATATATGTTCATATTTTATCTTTAAAACGTGTCAACTGCCAGGGGTAAATCTAAGATGACTATAAAAAGTAATATATTCGTCATTTCTTATAATCTAAACAAAAACTACATACTTTCAAATTGTCGTTTGAAAATATAAAGTCCCAAAACAAACATGTGTTCTTCTTAGTTCAATTTCAATGAGACTTTTATTGAAACTATAATACATAGGAACAAAATAATGTATAACGTGTGGTTATGATAATGACATACATATGAAACGGAAGACTAGCCCCAATATCTATACACCCCCCCCCCCACCGCCCCCCCCCAAAAAAAAAAAAAAACAAACAAACAAACACACACAACAAACAAACAAACAAGAAACACAAATTAAAAACAGCAACAACAAACAAAACAAAATAATATCCTTCCTTGGGGCCTGGGTGAATTAAGAGGTTATTCTTTACCATCTATCAATTCCGGCTTTGACCAATACTGATGCAGTATTTTGTTCTTTTATGATTTCTAACCATTTAATGTACACTCTCTTTTATTTGTTCGAAAAGGAAAAAAAATGTGATCCATATTGGTCGCCAGTTTGTGTAACAAAGTCAAAGTAATCGTACGAATATCGTACATTTCCCCTGTGCCTGCTGTACCAAATTGTAAACGGAAACATATTAACGATGAATCCTTTTCAGGGGATCCCAATTTTTTCCATCTTCAATAACTACATATCAAATAATCAAACAATGAGTGTACTTTCAAAAGGGGCACAGAGGTCACATGCTAACTACAGAAATGTGAATTTCAGGGTGTGTAATTTGTGTCCTATTTGTGTGAAAGAATATTGCATTCGGGTATACAAATTTGTCTGTGTGGGGAAGTATGAATATTGAATAGCGGCATAGCTTACTCATCGGACCGTTTCCCTATTCTATTGACTCGGGAAGTTGAAAAAAAAATTGTATGAAAAGATTCAACTAAAGTTATGAAAAGAATATGTGGGTTCCCTGTCGTATAGGTGCAATACATGGGGTGATTCTGATTTTATACGGGGAACTGCGGGGTTGTTATGTGACAGTTTAAAGTACAGTGCTTTAATTTTGGGTGTTGTAGTGAATATGAAAACCATATTCGTGCAATTCCTTTCACGTACTAAACGTGGTTATCATATTAATTGCCATGCATAATATTGAAGTAAACTCATTTTGTGAAGATTTCTTCACCTGTACGGTCTATTATGTGAATGGAAATGCAAATTAATGAACAGGGATACTTTCAATATCAAGAGTTTAATTCATTAACGACAACAAATTTGGGTAATGGAATATGTCTAATTTGACCACCATATAATTATTCGTTGTGCACTATTATAATCCTGCGTACATGTTTATGATATTCCAGTGCTTGAATTGGACAGATTTTTAAAATAAGAGATAGTAAAGTAAGCTTAAAGTAATAAATGAAACCTAAAAGTTGTAGAAGGCAAGATTTGGCATTGTCAATGATAAATATTGTATCATGGACAGACTTAAATAATTGAAATTCCATTTCTTATTGTGTTACACTCGGAGTATTGTGACGTGAAATACGTTACAACAAAAAGGCAATTCAGCTCAAAAGTCAATCCACTTAAATCCTCAGCGGATGTCTTAAGGCTCACACTATGCGACTTGCTGCGGTGCGATTTTTTAAACAAATGATAGTTTGCATTATTAATGCGATATTTGAAACATGAAAAGTTCTCTTATGAGATGTAAAAATTGTAAAGGAACAATTTAATCAAAATTTTATTCCAATGCGAGTCTTTGATTAGGAGTAAAGGTCAATTTTCCTTAAAATCGCAAGACCGCAGTGACGTCACTGCGATTTGGAAACAATTAGATTTTATACATAGAAGGGGGTTCGCAATCGCCTTGAAATTCAATTTTGATGTTCATAGGAATACCCACAACTTTTTACATTATAAATTTCCTTGTTTAAATGTTTGTATCAAATAATATTAAAGTTTCCCTGAAAAATCGCACCGCAGCAAGTCGCATAGTGTGAGCCCGCCTTAAAGTGAAAAACATATTCTAATTCTTTTCTTTCATGATAACAAATGAAAAGAAACATACATTTATAAGTCCCTGGCTGTTCATAACATGTGATTTGAAGCTTCTCCTTTTTTTTTTTTTAACGTTTCATACAAATTGTTTTCTCCTTTGCATTACTTAAATAAAATCGAACAATACTAAGACAGCGAGTCAGTGGAAAGAATTTTTAAATTTAATTTAATCCATTCCTTTCCATATCGTCTTTCTACATAATTCTTCATAAAAAAACTATTCATACAAATTATCATTTATCATAATTTAAAGTTTAAAAAAGATAAATTCAAACTGATAATTGATGTGATAGCAGCGCTCCAATATAATTAACAGAATATAATTAAGATTTAAATAAAAAAATATTAATTGGTTCACTTCAGATGTAGGCAGTTGTTTTCTAAGACAGTATAGAAATGTGAAAAGAAGGCCATAGATTCATGCTTGATGATTGTACCTGTATAAGTTAGATTTCCCCGTCTAGTAACACCGTGTTTTTGACGACATATAAATTTAGATACAGTATAAGATAATAACGAATAGTTAGTTTGGAAGTATATTGACCAAAAAAAAAGTACAATTGATAATTATTTCCGGACACCATGTTAGCATTACGTTTTCATATCAATAATACATCATTCAAATCACACGTCAGTTTGTTTATTAATAATCCAAAGAGAATGACATCAGTTAGTATACACCTTAATAAGGGTGTGGCTCTATTTATTGATACACAGTGGTTGGAATTCGATAGTTTTTAGTTTATTTAAATATTAAAAGAACAGTTTTAGTCCATATAGTCGCGAATTTTTAAACGATTTCACTCTCAGTCCGATATGCCAGTGAATTCAATATCATAACACATTTTCCCATTTACACTTCTGGCATGCAATATACGATATATAAATCGGAATTTACAGCATTGATTTTGGTATCAAAGTGGTATTTGATATGCAGAAATAGGTGTATATTGAAAGTTTTATTTGAAATTGGAGGAAAAAATATGAGACTCTGGGAATCTTTCCCATGTCCGTCACTTGGTTGGTAAGAAACTGACATTTTAAAACAAAACCAGCAGGTCTTCTAAATTTAGGCATTTTTCTTTCTACTTTTGTTTCGTTTCAACATCATGAAAAGACGATAAACTACACTGTAAAAAAACAACAACAAAAAAAGAGAAAAAAAAACCCAGCAAAGTGATGTCAGCAGAGTCGCCATACAAAAATGTAATTTGAAAACAGTTTTGTTGTAAATTTCTCCTCTAAGAATTTATAAAAGAGAAGGAAAAAAATCATTAGAGTTCTAAAGCTTACGTATTTTGGTTAAAACGGAACAAATGTGTTACTTCTGATGTATATTTAGCATTTCTCATGTAATTATTTGCAGAAGAAATTTACAACAAAAGTGTTTTTTTTTAATTACATTTTTTATGGCGACTCTGCTGACAGCAGATTTTCTGTAAAAATACAAATATTTTTTACAGTGTACCCTTTGGATCTGGAAAAGGCAGGTCTTCTAAATTTAGGCAAATACATATGGTCATGTGTCACATGTTGGGCTATAGTAAAAGGGTGGAGGCGTTACATTTTGGAGGCAAAATTATCACATTTTTTCACATAGCATGAAAATTATGTATAGTCATGAGCTGTGCAATAACTCATATTGTAGATAATTTATCAGGCTACATGTCTGTGAAGTTTCAGCTTTGTTATGCTCATATTTTTAATACAAAGATACTTTGAGTGGAGTAGGGTAAGGGTGGAGGATCCTACGGTGGAGGATCCTACGATAGAGGCACGTGTTAAAGCATAGGGAATTCCCATTTTTGTTACTTTTATACTGTTTTTTGCGTTATATCTTTGCAGCCAATTGGTCTTATGGGTTGAGTGATAAATCATTCTCTTTGGAATTTATCTGGTTTTAGATAAATTTGGAGTAAAGTTTTCAAAAGTCATATAATCATTTAATTTGTCAATTAAAACATATTTAATGCACATTTCCTCATAGACAATGCATTGCAGGCATCAAAACTTGCCACATGCATTTTTATAACAATAATTGTTATTTTTCGCCATTTTCTTTGCATGCATGTAGATACACAATTAACTGGAAACTTATTACTTGCAATAAACTTTGTTTGAGTTGTAATCCAAGTGTAATAGGCAGGATTTCTGCCCTTTTTGCACTATTTTTGTTCTTTATTTTTTACACCCTGTAGCGCTGTTAGAAAACATAATTTTGTATTACAAGTTTATATTTTTTAGAAGCATAGGGTCTTATTAACACAATCCAGGATGATTCATTAGTTGGTGAAAAGATTAAGAAATTATTCTGAAGTAAAATTGTGAATTTTTTAAAACCATTTCCCCTGTAACACTCTGTATAGCTTTTATGACACACCCTATACAGGCACAAAAATATGTTAATCATCCTCCTTTCAATCTCTGCTTTCAATATATATATACTTTCATACATGTCTGACTTACTACTAAGAAACTAGAGATGTTTGATTGTGACAATGTACATTTCTACAAATTTTTGGACATGTAACGTATTTTCCACCCAACTCATGACATGTGGCCATATATAATTTTCAACTCTATTTCTGCGAGTAAATCATTTTTTAAAATTCATTTCATGTTTAATTATGTTGCAGTATTGTGAAATTCAGTATTATGTATTATAGGTTTTCCAAGTTAAATTTAAACTCTTTGCAATCGAATTCGTTTATGTTCATTTAAATTAAATGAAACCTCCTGGGCCTGAGCTATCGGTCAATTGAATTAACGTTTAAATGTTTAATCGCGATCACATTTCGGACGAAAGTGCTTGTAAGAAATGTCAAATTGATCGGAGATAGTTTAAACTTGAACGGGAAAACTTATATTGTATTGTTCCGTTAAACAAAAAACTTCTAAATATCCTAAATCGCATGCTCGTCATTGGCTTGAAGAACATCATAAGACTCAGTGTTCTTCTACATTAGATTGAACGACAGACAAGCGAGGAGAATAGTATTACACCTCTAAAAATCAATGAACTAGCGGAGCTATTGATTTCTTCCCACCTACATGCATATCTTGAGGAAAATGGACATAATTCAAGGAATAATAAGTTGCAAGACGATTTCCATTTCGTCTTCATTACCGTTCAAGGTCGTATGGAATTTTTAAAGATAAAGCAGTTAGATTATCATGCTTATCAAAATGAGATGATATGCTATTATATATTTCTTAAAAATGTAAACAAATAAGAAAATGATAATGAATCGTAAATTTTCATTTAAGTCGCCAAAGTAGTAGTAGTAGCAGTAGTAGCAGTAGTAGCTTTTGTTTGTGTAATGTTGTTGTTTTTGTTGTTGTTGTAGAAGTAGTAGTGGTAGTAGTGGTAGTAGTGGTAGTAGTGGTAGTAGTACTGGTAGTAGTAGTAGTAGTAGTAGTAGTAGTAGTAGTAGTAGTAGTAGTAGTAGTAGTAGCAGTAGTAGTAGTATTGTGATAGTAATAGTATTGTGATAGTAGTAGTAGTAGTAGTAGTAGTAGTAGTAGTAGTAGTAGTAGTAGTAGTAGTAGTAGTAGTAGTAGTAGGCTAGTAGTAGTGGTAGTAGTATTATGATAGTATTAATATGCTAGTAATATGATAGTAGTAATATGCTAGTAAAAGTAGCAGCAGTGATAAGCTCAACAACATCATTTTGAATGTTCATCAACAACACAATTTACACATCAATGTTCACCAACATATAACATTACGGGCACAATAACATGTGCATTCAAATGCTGAAACACTACCATTTATTTTCTTAAAACTTACCAAAGCTACAACTATGCAACTGGTAATTCGACAGATCTTTTTATAAGTCAACTTTCATATTCATCCTGTTGAAACATGGCGCCTCCATTATGTGATAATTACATATAAAGTATTCATATTCAACGGTATTTAGTTCATCGTGTGGGTTGCAATGCATAAGTCGTTGTCAAAAAAATGCCTCTAATTCTTATTCATGTTCACCCAGCCCTTTTCTATTATTCTCTTTCAACACAGTACGTGTATACTTTAAACACTTGGCAATAGAGTGCCATTCTTATTCAAAACAATGTTTATATTTGCTACTTTATGGCGATGATACAACAAAAGTACTTACCCTACCTGAAATATGTTCTAGTCTTCAATAACTACTTCATTGTTGAAGTCACCAATTAAATTCTATTTTCACTCAAAATGATGGAAAGATATCATGAAATATTATATATGATATGATTTTATAGGTGTGGAAAAAGTATACTTCCCGTGGGATAGCCAAAAGTAGCTCGGCCTACTACATTTTATCTCTGGGAGTGTAACGTCTTTTCTTATTTGAGGGACAACTTGCGAAACATAATTTATTTCACGGGGTATTTGGTTGTACTGTCTCGTGATTGTGGCCTGATGAATGAAAACAATGGAAGGGGTGAATCGAATTCCATCGTAATTTTGAGAACTACTAAGTTAAAAGATGATAGGGTTGAAACCATCTTCTCTGGAATAATCTTTTGGTTCGTCCCTCAGTAGGGCTTTTAAATGAACTCGCTGAGGTCAAAGGTTACACAAAAACAACGTTGATTTCATCACTTTTTGCCGTATAAAAATTACCAGATGTAAGTAGTAATTTGACTGTTTTTCGATTTGTAATAAGAATTTGCAATGCCTATTACGGGATGTGTGAAGTTGGTGATAATTACGAGGTTAATGTTTTTCAGTAGGGTGATGCGATTCCTTTTTTTATTAAGGTATCCAGGTACAGTCCCACTTGTACGCTTTTCATGTGGTATATCGAGGTAATACTAGCACTGACTGAGCGCTGAGCCAGCGCCAGCCTCAATCGCGCTCATTCCCAATTCCCCGTGATAAATCAACGATCGAAATGGAATTTGGGGAGGGAAATGCACCTGAAATTCAAAGATTTTTTTCCCTCAAAATCTGAAGTAAAAACCTAACTTAGAGGTTAACTGTTAGAATCTACCAGATTACAGATCGATGTAACTGTTAGATCTATTTTGGCTTGCATTTGCAACTGAATTCGAATCTTAATCTCGATCACATGATATACAAATACAATTTCACTTTTTACAGATCGGATAGAAATAAAATTGTGACTGCTCATGCATACACCTGCACATCAAGTTGTGAAGAGACAAGGAAAAGTAGGATTAATACTAATTATACACAGATCTGTCACGACAAGGAAATGGTCAGTCTAAAAACACAAGATTAGCAAAGAGTTATAGGGAAATTGAAGAGAGAGAGCAGAATAGATAAACATCAATAGGCCTATTTTTTTAAAATCAATTTGGCAGAAATGGCTGAAGTAGGAAAAACAACCACCCACAAGTCCACTGCCAAGGGAAGAAAGTGAAGAGGCACCAAGTCAAGATGGGGGTGATGCAGGGGAGAGGGAGGAGAGAAGAAACTATCAAAAGGAGCGGAAGTCTTGAAACAGAACAGCTTGCTGAGCAGCAGAAAGAGAAGGAAGCAGCTCAGGGCCAAGTTCCAGCAAAGAGCAAGGCAGAAGCTCAAAGCTGAGAGGAGGGAAAGCAGGTACATTACAATTTAATTCTTTAAAAATTTTTTGGGGGGGGGGGCTGTCCAGGATTGCTTGGTTCTATGGTTTACCACAGAGGAGATTCTTTGAGGATTTCTTTTAAAAACAAATCAAATTTTCATTGGACTTTTTATATTTGATCCTTCCATCAAGATGATACAATATGGAATATAGCTAGTTCTCGAATACGCTGCCATTTATACACATTAGTATTCTGACATGTAGGGAATTGACAGGGTTCATTATTTCTGTAATGATTAATGTCTTTTTATTCACTTCTATACCTCATTTTATCATCTATATATGGTTATGTCTTGTGACATTGCAATATAGTTTTGACTCTTCCCCTCCCCCCCCCCCATCAAGAACAAACAAACAAACAAAAAAAAAGGAAGAAAAACAAGCAAATATATAAAGGTAAACAAAAGAAAAAAAGATTATCAGGTCCACTGTGAACTGTTAGTATTTATCTTGATTCTGCCCGAAAACTCAACTTGGTGTAAATATTCAATTATGAATGACAGCACATAAAAACAACAACATTATTTTTATTTCTCTGTCATGATCAGTGGTGACTTCTTTTCTGTCCATTTCTTTCAGGAGGCAGAAGAGCTGCCAACTTTCCAAAAAGTCTGGAGAACCTACCCTCCCGGAGCGGGTGCTGGAGGAGGGGTAGGAGGAGGGGGAGGAGAAGGGGGAAGTAGCTCATTATTAGCGTGGATCTAGCAGCACTATCAATAAAGCTAGTAAACAGTCAGGAGAAAGTGAGTGAAGAGGGATTTTTTTTAGAATCTTGATGTTAACCCTGAACTAGAGAATAATATTGTTTTGATATTTTTCAAGATCATTAAGTCTTTAAAATAGTGAAGTAGATAATTGAACACTAGTTATGTCTACATAACACATTCATAGACCAATATTCAGCGCTACTTTAGGCTTATTTCAATTATGTCTTTTTGAATAGATATACCTGACTAAATCGCTGTAATCAATTAAGCATCTCATATTTATGGATATGGGGTTTAAAACCCAGCTTCTCCTTTCAATACATAAAATAGACTGGAGGGTGGTGAAAGGTCATTTATTTTAATAATAGTATGCCTAGAACGTCTTACTATGCAAGCTTCGGGTTTTCTTTAGAATGTGTTATCTATCCATGAATTAAAAAATCCGCATAATTTTCATTTCTATTTTGTAATAATTACAACAACAAAAAACACAAAGAGTGTGTTCAATGTCCAATTCAAATTTTACGCCAACATGAATCATGAACAAAACGCAATGACAAACGCTGATATAAAGAAAAAACAAAAGGTGTTCATTGTCCCCACTCCCGGTCGTAAAAATAACGTGTTTTCAAATCTCAATTTAAAATTTAAACGCCGAAAAGATGCGTTTACAAACACAATCCAGCTTCAATTTTACGACTTGAGCATCGCGATTGCAACAAATGCGACACTGAACAGGATTGAGTTTTCAAACGTGTTTAAATGTGCTCTCGCAATGGAGCTTCCGGTGCAATTGAAAAAGGAGAAGATATTTGTTTTTTTGAGAGTGGGGAATATAAAGACGATCGACGTATAACACGTTTAAATTTGGACACTGAACGGTGCACCGCTGATCGCGTTTTGTTGTTGTGTTTGTGATTGCGTTTCTGTATCATGATCATTGTTGGCCGTATAATTTGAAAAATGGACATTGAAACACTCAAAATCATATTGGCAACATTTCTTTTTCCTTCAGGCAAGAAAGTGTGTCAGAGTCGCAGACATCAAACTAGATGACCTAATGTACAGAAACGAAGGGCAAAGAAACTAGAAAAGGCACAGGTAATTTATTATAATTATTAATGCAATGCAGAATGCACTTTGAAAGTAATACAAACATGTACCACTATCTAATTAATTGTTACTCTGAACCATTAGGCATCTGCTAGTACTACCCTTTGAAAGAATCATAATCATCCAGAAATCTCCAGAGATTGTAAAACTGCATATTCAGCATTTAGAATCATATTTATGTAGTAGTTCTTCATTATTTATTGCTAATTGTACCATTAAAGAATGTGCTTTCGTCAAATCTCTCATTGTGTGCATGCATTTGTTTCTCATCACAGTTATGTTATAAATCAATTCCTATTTAGCAGGGTTCTTTGGATCAGCATGGCAGGCATGAAATTTAGAAGAATAAATATCAGAGTGTCTTTGGTCATGTTTTAATGAAGAAAAGTGTCAATTGGACACTCACATCTTTTGGGAGACAACAAATCTAAATAATTTAAACCAGTTTCAGTAACCATCATCAATGTTTAGGACCCTGTATTTAGTTTCAACAAGGCATTCATAAAGTAATGAATGACTTTACGAATGACTGGAACATGTTCTTGGGTGCTGTACTAAACACGTCATCAATCATTTAGCACAAGAACTGATCACCAGTTGTTCACAAAGTCATTCTTAACTTATAAATGGCTTAGTGAAACACCCCGAGTTGATACACTGGTCTAAACCTATCAATATTATAAACCCAGGTACCACAGAGGCCTGAAAGTCAGAAGAAAGTAGGACTCTTCTCTCATCTGAACCAGTTTGAGCGAGAGGTTTCACTGACAAGACGTCTTGGGTTTGGTTCTGGTGGGATCCATCCTGCGGTCATTAAACTAGGTCTACAGTATGCTGAAGGCATCATATCAGGTGCTAACTCAAGGTGGGTGAACTGCTCTCACAGAGATCCATCTGAGTTGAAGATTGTTGACCAGTAGATATTGACCTCTGGTTGTACAGCCCTTTTTGGTATTTTTAGTTGGGTTATAGCTTAAAGATGCAATTTTATCGGTTGGTGCCATTGCCCCTTCACATGCAACTGTACAGACAAAAGATTTTTGTTTCATTTGCTTCCACTGAACAACAATAAACTTTGGAATCATGCTGTGAAAAAAAGTACTGATCACTTTCAGATATGGGGTATTCACTAAAAAAAATACCATTAAAGATAAGCTATATGGATAATGCAAGAAATATAGCACTAAGAAACAAGAATATACCATTTCATCCACAAGAAATTTTGCTTGTAGTTCACAGATATATATATCAACAATGAAAGTTATTTTCAATATACATGAATAATTTTGACTTTTCTCATTTTTTTTTTCTCATTTCATTTTCCACAGGTGTATAGCCTTGCTAGTAGCTTTCAAGCAGGTCATAGCTGATTATAACACACCTCCTCAGAAAGACTTATCCAGAGATCTTGATAACAAGATCAAACCGTATATCAAGTAAGTACCAATTTTCATCATCATCATCATCTAGTGTCATCCCTTTGTCATCATGCAATCCTGTCCATTTCTTAATATCATCCATCCAAGTGATCTGCTGTCTATTTCTTTCCTGTTACCTTTTTCCATCTGTTGCTTTATATTACAGACAGACTTCTTGGCAAGGACAATATTATTACATACTTGAATTTGTTAGAATTAAAAGTTCGATGCTGTTTTGGTAGCAACATTTAGTCTGTTTTAGTCTGTGAAAATTTAGAAATTTGAAAAAAGAAATCAGAATTCGGAAGTACAGTCAACCTTGCCTAAGTTGACCTCGCACAATTCAAATAATAGCGTGAAAGGTTTTTTTCAAAACATCTTTTATTTATATTCTATTGTTTTTCAACCTTCCTAAGTACTTTTTTTTAAAAGTCAAAGCTATTTCTTCAGTCCTAACAGATTTGACTTAGACAAGATGTAATGTATATTGAGAAGCAAATTTTCACACCATTTATATTATTTTAACAGTTGTTACAGTTTGTCCTTCCACTATAATAAGCATTATGTGTCTCTCTGTTTGTCTCCTAGCTTCCTCAACCAATGTCGACCCAAGTCAGTCAGCATGGGCAATGCTATCAAGTACCTCAAGATGCAGATAAATAACATACCACAAGGCATGCCAGACAAGGAGGTAATCATCATGATGATGATGATGATGATGATGATGATGATGATGATGATGATGATGATGATGATGATGATGATGATTATGATAATGATAATCATGATGATGATAATGATAATCATGATGATGATAATGATAATCATGATGATGATAATGATAATCATGATGCTGGTGATGGTGATGGTGATGTGATGGTAGTGATGATGGTGGTGGCGATGGTTATTTTCATGTGTATTTTGTATTCTAAAGCCTTTTTCCATTGATCACCCCTTCTGATATTTTCCAACCTTATCCACAACTTTATCATTCTCACTCTTCAGCACTTGATCTTTAGCATTATGTTTTACATTCTGCTTGTAAATCTGCAGGCCCGATGATGATGATGATGATTGTGATGGTGATGATGATGATCATGATGATGATGAAGATGGTGGTGATAGTGCAATGATGATAGCGATGATGATGATATTGATGATGATGATGATGATGATGATGATGGTAATGATGATGATGATGATGATGATGATGATGATGATGATGATGATGATGATGATGATGATGGTGATGATGATGATGATGATGATGATGATGATGATGATGATGATGAGGAGGAGGAGGAGGAGGAGGATGGTGAGAGTGATGGGAATGATGATGATGATGATGATGATGATGAAGAGGAGGAGGAGGAGAAGGAGGATGGTGATGCTGAGGGTGATGGTGTCCAATGTACAAGACTGTTGTTGTTTCATTTTCTGTTGAATGTTCTCTTCTATATTTCCTACAGGCTAAGCAGAGGCTATCTGACTGTATTGATATGTATGTGAGAGAGAAGATATTCTTGGCTCAAGAACAAATATCCATCTTTGCTTGCAAGAAGATCAGAGATGGTGATGTCATTCTAATATACAGTTGGTAAGGCAACTATCATCTCTGATGTTTGAAAGTTTATAGATATATTAAAGATAAACTTGAGTTGTAGTACAGGGCATAAATTTCATGGAGGCCATCGACGGCTATGCCGTGGATGCCTATGTCCCTGGCTGTGGTGCCCAAGGGAAAACAGATTAATTCACGGCCAAACTGGCCTTGCCTTTTTTCAAGCTGGCCTTAATGCCCTCTCATGAAATTTATTGCCCTTTCCTGAAGGACTGACTCTAATACCTACAACAAAAAGGGAAATAAATATGTCACTATTTTGTCACATTAAAGTCTCAAATCTGTCAGTATGTAAACAGAATGTGGTTTTTACATGATAAAGACAGGCCAAACAGAATTTTCATCTGCAAATCCCTTTGAAAATGAATTGTCTGTTTTTCCCATACAGAAAACGCAATATTTTGAACAGAAAATCATCACCTGCCGACCTGGCTGGTGCATCTTTGGACTTCTTCTTTTTCCCCCTATATTTTGTAATGTTTAAGTCTGTTGTCATTGTCATGATTGCTTTATATAATGTAGATCTATGCGATTGTTTCATTTTTGTTGCCTGGAAATCAAATAAATTAAAAATGGTTAAATAAATTTTAGGGGGAAAAAGTGGCCTTCGATGCCCTTTTTATGAAAAAAAATTGGCCTTCGATGCCCTTTTTGTGAAAAAAAATTGGCCGTGGATGCCCTTTGAAGTGCACAAAGTGCCCTAAATTTTTGAGAAAAAATGGCCTTGCCCTAAAAGTAACAAAAGTTAAGGCCTGGTAGTAATAATGAAAAAGTAATATCCAACAGAATCAAAACAAGTTTACACTAGAATTAGTGGAACTGAATATAAATGATAATTGCAAAAATGATTCTGGTAGAAAATGTAAAATAGCAGAATAATGAGCAAATAAAGGAAAAAATGTTAGGCCATCACCACGTGGAAACCTCTCACAGCTGCGCGGTGACCAAGTGCAAAGCATATTGAACAGTGGCATGCCTGAAGTTCGCACCGTAGGTGTGCGATATTGTGTGCGAGGAGTTCTGGGGAGATGGCAGAGTTACGAGCTGCATCACTTAAACCATCCTGACCACAATTTAGTCTAAATTTCACCTGAAATCGTGCATGGAAGATAAACATATCTCATGTAGGCATATTTATATGTAAATGGAACAATGTGAGGACATATATTTATACAATTACTTTCAATTTACTTTTGGCTACAACAACTCAAGTTGGGCTTTAATAAGATACAATTGGTAAGGCAGAAGACAACTATCCAATATGATTTTAAACATTTATATCATAATGATCATAGCCAAACATCGGAGATGGCAATGTAATTCTGATATACAGTTGGTAAGGAATAAGACAACTATCCCCCATGATGTTTAAATGTTTATAAAAGTAATAATAAATTTACTGCTACAAACAATGATTTGATCAGAGTGCTTATTCAAAATATATAAGATGATTCATATGATTTGAATTGGTAACATTGTTTTTTTTTTATGCATTCTACTTGTGTTATAACAAGCACTGATAACACTATGTGTATTATAAAGATGTAATTGGCTTGGTCTCCAAGCACCTTGTTATAACAGGAGTGAACTGTACATATACACCAGGTACAATATTCATAATAAAACACAAAACATAGAATTTATCTACTATGTTATTGATATGCAATTGACATCTAATCAAGGAGGGAATAGCTTGCTTTTTATGAAATTGATGGAATATTAAATATTGGAAGGTATACCTCCAGATAAGACTTGAGTAATGAGATACTGTATAAACCATATATTTTGCACAGGTTTTTATTTTCGCAAATTTTGCAAACTTACTCATCTTAAAAAATTTGCCTATAATATTGGGCCATTTAAAGCAAAGAAAACCACTACCAAAATAACAAAAACACAGCTACAGAAACATTGGCTTAGTATCTGTTACAAGAATGTAGTCAATGTATTAATAGTATTTTTTTCTTCCCCTCTTGATCAGCTCATCTCTAATAAGAAAAGTCTTGATAGATGCTCACAAAGCTGGTATCCGCTTCCGGGTCGTGATGGTAGATAGCAGGCCAAAGGTCGAAGGTCGAGAGGGTATCAGACGTCTTGTCTCTGCTGGTATCAAGTGCACCTACGTTCTAATCAATGCACTCTCATACATGATGCCAGAGGTAGGGTACAGATAATTATAGTACAGTCCGCTCCTATTATCATGAAATATTGTTTGACTTTACCAAACAATATCTTGAATGTAACTTGTAAATTCGAACTGAATGCCAAAACTACAAGAAATAAAACATTGCAAAAAGGATTTATACTGAACACCAGGCTCCTAAATACATGAGCACATTGTTGAAATCAGGACCAGGATAATTGCCCCATTGTAATGAAATGTTGTTATATACATGTACTTGGCTAAATGGAAGTAAACTGTAATTAGAAAGGACATTTTTTATGCGGTATACAATAGTTTTATCATTTGACCTCCAATGCCCATGCCCCTTAAAATCTCCATGCAGAATATTGAATATTTAAACCATATGATTTCTGATGCAAAATAGGAAGAAAGGAGATGAAGAAAAGGAGCAAGCAAGCAAGGAAGGCGATAATAATTAGAGATCTGTGAACATTAGCTTTTCCATAGCTTCTTTAATATACTAGATGTATGTGCATGTGAGAAATATCTTCTGGAAGTTGAGTGGTCTTTTCATTTTCGAACTTGATATATTTCATTTCAGGTATCTAAAGTATTCCTCGGTGCACACGCCCTCTTAGCCAATGGCTACGTCATGTCAAGGGTCGGCTCATCGGTCATCGCCATGGTAGCCAAATCCTACAACGTACCAGTACTTGTCTGCTGCGAGACGTATAAATTTAGCGACAGGGTACAGACAGATAGCTTCGTCACAAATGAGCTGGGTGAGTTGGATAGTTTCCAAGTCATGTCAGAGGTCATAGAGCATAGTTTCTCCATAAATCTAGCTATTGGAATAAAATACATTACCCTTCAACTAGCCTCCATATTTTCTTCCTTTTACATGAGTGATTCACTTTTTTTGAAATCTTTTATAGTCTCTTCTGTTGTCTGAGAATAGTAGTTCAGAATTCTCAGTTTGTTTTCAGTCTACTTTGAAAGTAGACCTAATTCTTGATGATAAGACGTATTTATTACTATAGCTTGTAGGAAGACAGTCTGATTTGATTTAGGATTAAGTAGATTAAAGTTCAAGGGTCACTCAGGTCAACACGAATTTCCAGGAATTGGACTCATTCTTCAGTATAAGCAAACATTTTCGCGTAGTTATCTTCGCGACTTGGACAAGGTGGGGAAATTCGCAAGACCTTAATTTTACAACATTTGTGATGTTTTCATTGTTATAAGTAGACATACATTGAAATGGAATTTTCGTGAGGAGTGGTTTGCAAAATTCTCTAAAGCAAACACATAAACTGTATCTCAAGAACAAGTTCAGAAATTGTAGAAGTTTAACCTCTAACATTTGACCCTTCTTCTAGGTGACCCCGGTGACCTTGTTTCTGTTAATCGTTCCAAGTGCAATCTGTCTGATTGGAGAGACATCAACTCATTGACGCTTCTAAACCTGGTCTATGATGTCACACCACCGGATTTCGTTTCCATGGTGATTACCGAGATTGGAATGTTGCCGTGCACATCTGTGCCTGTCGTACTAAGGGTCAAGAACCAGGAGAGCTGAGAGTGGCGACAGTCTTTAGACATCATGAACTTTGTTGCCAACTTTGTAGTACATGTATGTGATGCTGTATTCATGAAGTAATAGAAAATTTTGCGGATCGGTAATTGGCCACGAATTCAACGATGGGCTGAAATATTGTCATAATCAGTAGCTCTCAGAAAAATATACTTAAGTATATGATTACTGAGACAGCATGTACCGGTACATGAACCTTCGAGCCTTGCAAGTGATTACAAAGACTCTAGCCCAACCGCATGAATTTGATCACATGCAAAACTGTCTGACTAGTCCCTTTTGTGAAATTTTATGTCTGTGAAATGTATTGCTTACAGTATAAAACAAGCTTACGCATATGCCGAAAAGAAAGAAACTTGTAGACTAATGATAGTGTAACTAAACTAATTATGATCATGCATTCAGAATGTTAAAATGAACCTCATCTTGATTGTATTGCTGATATGATGGCCATTTATTCTGTACTATATGTATGTCTAAGATGAATCCTTATAAAATATGTTAAGCATGAAATGACTTGTCCACTTTGGATTTATATCCAGTTGGTTGAACAGCAGCAGGTCCAGTTCTATGATTAACTAATACCATTGGCCCATATTCTGAACTGAAGACTGAATTTTAATAAGTTGAAAGTTCATGCAAACCTATTGTGCGACCCTTTTGTCTGATGTTGATCATGTTGACTGATGCATCAGACAAAAGGGATCAAACAATAGGTTTGCACAAACTTGCGACTCAAATTCAGTTTTCAGTTCAGAATATGGGCCATTTGGTCTACTAGCAATTTGGTCTAATGTCCCCTTGGTCTAAATCACACTTGATCTATAGACCACTTGGTATAATTGCCAATTCGTTTTATAGCCAAATGGTCTAACTGCTTTTTGTGTCTATGTCAGTTACAGGAATTGACTAAATTCCATTAGACCAAGTGGACATTTAGATAAAATAGGTAAATAGGCGAAATGGCAATTAGATGAACTGGTTGTAGATAAAATGGAATTAGATCCTGTGGGATGAGATCAAACCGGCAGAAATGTTATTTTCATCAGGTTGTTTGATTAACATTTCTTGAATATTTTAAAGTGTAAAAATCTGTTACATTCTTACAGGTTGAAATGATCATGTTGCCAGAATCTGTTAATAATACATGTTCCTACAAGTTTAAATTCTCTGACTTTTACGTATGCAAGGCCTAGTTATGTCCAATTTATTATTATTTAACCCGAACACAAACTAGACAGATTTTTATATTAGAACCATTATGGTTTGAATGGACTCCGTGTTATAGATACATACATGCAGTGTTTACATGAAAATAAAAGCAGGCTTTTGGAGTAAAACTTTCTGAATCAAGTCCACCTCAATATTATTAGGAAGTCAAAAGGAGCCTGAGCTTTCAATCCTAGCAGAATCTTCATCAGAGACAAAATATTATTAGGCCACCTTACTTTCAGTCACATGACTTACAGACTTTGGATCTGAAATTAAAAAGCGTGCATATTTTGGATCCAAAGTCGGTCAGTCGTCCAACCTTATTTTGTATAGTGTGTGGTGGCCTTTAAAGCCGGGGAATCTTCAGCTTCCATGGGTAATTTGACACCGTGGATGTTTATACAGCAACGGGTGTGTTCAGTCACCTGACTTTTATGACCACAGCCAGACCTTATACATGTATAATGTCTTGTATATTCAACCCATCGCGCAATATGGTAAAGTCATTTTTCCTATCCCAATGATGTCCGAAGCTGTCCACCATGGAGAGAATTGTTTTGTTGTGGTCAAGAAATTTACCTTTAAGACAGGTACCGTACCCCATGTGCTTTTAACCAAGTCTGGGGTCAGCAAATTTTGATCCACTCCCCATAAAGGTCAAGATTTCCCTTCTTTAAGTTGGTTTCATTGATTAAACAAAAGTGCAAGCAACAAGTCGGTGAAGTTTTTAGCCTTTGGCTGGATCTCAAAATTAATACCTCATTGTAAGTACTCAAAATCAGCATGAATGCAAGAGTTATGTGTAACTATCTGGGATCTCATATATGTATAGAAAGAAACGGGTTCCAAGTACCTGCATTTCTGTATCATGTTACTACAATGCACAAGTCAATGGGAAAGTTGTCAGTATGGCCATGCACTGTACAGCAATTTTTAAAGATGCTTGTTATCCAAATTGAATTATTTCTTTGAAAGGTATTGTATGATACATTATCTGTCAAAAAAAAAAAACCTTAACCTGAAGATAAATTTCAGTCAACCTTGTGTAAATCAAAATCATATGAGTCAAATAATCACCCAATGCAAGTCGGATGTCTTCTCAAGCAATCTCCTCTTTATATTCTATTGTTGTTACCCCTTCGTAAGTAAATTTTTTTCCAAATTTATTTCTTCATTCCCAACAGATTTGACCTTGGAAGGTTGAATGTATGTCAAACCATCTGTTTAAATTAATATCATAAAAAATTGTCAAAAAGCATATGAAATTGGAAACCTAATCAAGGTAGCATTGAATGGTTGGTTGGTTGGTGATTTATTTATTGGCTTTCCCATCCGTCGGATGAATTTAGCCAGGCAGTATCAGAGAGGGCTCCTACATCCTCTGAAGATTTGTAGTTTTACATATTACAGTTCCATTAAAACAAGGTGCTTGGGACAAAGCCGGTTACATATGGAGACAGGTCGTTTGCAAAGGCAGCTCCAACTTTTTGGAACGCTCTCCCGTCGTATTTACGTAATTTGCAATCGACAGAGAAATTCAAAGTTGAACTGAAGACGTATCTCTTCATAAATTAGTTGTCCATCTATTTGTGTAATTATGTTAGACTTATATTGTATGATTATGTATTACGAGTAGTTAATTAATGTGTTAATTTTGTATATCATGTTGAAGCCATTGTTATCTCTGTACTATATGTTGTGTTCTTTTCTGTTGCGCCTTGATCAAAATTATTTTGGATATGTGCGCATTACAAATTCATATATTATTATTATTATTATTAATTACTTGCTATAAGGAAATCTTATTGTACTGAACATCATATTCTGAACCGGAGGTTAAGTTTGCAAGGAAGGTATCATACAATAGCCAAGCACAATAGCTACGCACAAATACAAAGCGATTCTAAACCTCAAGTACAAACTTATCCTCTATTTCAGAATACGGGCCATTAGGTTAGCATGAAATGGCATGGAAGAACTGCCTCAACAGAGTCTTGTAGTATCTGTGCTCACTATAACAGGAGTGACCTGTAATTTTATTTATACTTATTTAAAGCTACGTTGCTTTTTTAAAAATGCACTGTAATTAGGGTTAATGAACCTTAAATAAAATCAATTTTGTTCAATCATCTCACAGAAGGCTCTCCACACTATAACAAGCCAAGCACATTACACAAATAAACGTTAAACATCATTATTATGATAGAAATTCTCAATTTTATTGGGTATAATTCGTACTTATCCCCTTTGTATAACCAGTGATAATAATGCTTTCATTTCTGTCTTCCTGAATTTGTAAATACAACATACATGTATGTAAATACGATTCAAAGTAATCTATAATGGATTAATAAAAAACAATATGTGAATGTCAATCTATTGCATACAGTGTCATGATGTATGAGCTGGAAGTGAAATGTATAGATCTTGAATGAAACGTATGATTAAAGAGTAAGATAATAACTTGCAAGAAATCACTTCAATATCATAACTTAATACAAAATTGATTTACGACATCATAGATCGCAATACAAATGCCAATCAATTTTTGCGATTTCAACCCTGCACGTTTAGGTTGATTACAAGGCAAAAGGAAAGACGTGCAACTTGCACACAATAGAGAAAATATGAATTTTAGAAATTCTTTGAAAACAAATTCTAGTACAAAGTCACATTAATAATACTTGAATGGAAAGAACCAACACAAAATATTTTTGTTCTGTCTTATGAGACCTCAATGGTGGTATACTATCATCTAATTATCCTGTTCAACCATTACTTCTATAAAATCATGATGTCGGTTTTTAAAACACTTTAAATCAATGGAATATCCATTTGTATTGTATATTCTGAAATTATACATCTGAAAGTAGTAAATACTCAACGACAGCAAAAATGTAAGTGCAAACTATGACATAATTTTCGCCTTTAATCCTTTGATTTCTCAAATAGCTTTTAAAGTAGTGATCATAAAGAAATTAGGGAGGTTGGCCCACTTGAACTACAAAGTGTAGATATGTAACACAAAAACCACACCAATTTACATACATACATGTATATTTTGTCATCCTTAACTAGTAAACAATCCAAATGTTGCTGCTTTTAAAGTTTGACACCACTTGAATAAAGAATACAAATTGAGCTTTAAAATCAGTTTTCATAAAGTTGCACTAAGGCCAACAGATAAAGTAACACATTTTGCTGAAATGTAAAAATAAGGCAACTTTTTGACAAAGAAAGAGAAATAGCCAAAGAAAGCAGGATAGTTGGTTCAATTATTTAAAGAAAAATTGAGAGACATAGACAAAATAAGAAGAAAGAAGATGAATTAGACAAGAAAATAAAAAGTTAGAGGGTAAAGTTAGAGATAAGTTAAATATAATAAATTGCAAGTCAATAATAAATCAGAATTGTAGAGTAAACCCAATATCTACCCACATTTCCAAAATAAAGATGCCACCTTTCATGATGAAAATTTAATGACACGTCAATAGCTATAGAGAAAAGGAGACAAATCATATTCTCAAGCAGAGATATAATACTTCATTGCAGTCTTTGGCAAACGTTTTTGCCTCTTGACATGATTTTCAGGTAATAAAATAGACTTCTAAATTTCTCACTTGTCTGATATCTATCACTTAATAATCTCTACCGCCCCTATATTCCCATCAAATAGCACTTTGTATGTTGAGCTTCCCTTACAGTGGGCTTAGCCCCTATTAATTCTGAATTACATGAGAAAGAAAGTGACAAGCGACAAGACACCACTCAGCACATACAAAGTCAAATAAAGACCAAGAATCCTATCCAGCATCTACAGTAGAAACGATATAAAGTGTTCTTTTAAATCAAAATACCTGATACTTTGTATATCACCAGTCCAAATGAAATTGGTTTGTTTCGTTTTGTATTAACTGATATAAAAAGATTTCTGATATAACAAGCAAAAATTTCAAGTCCCAAGGACCTTTTCATAAAAAATTTCCACTGTATCAATTTCAAGTTCTCACAATTCTATACCACATGTATCAAAATGTGATCAACATGAAATTTATTTGCTTTGTTTTCTATTTTTTTATTAATTACTGATACGATAAAAAACCTGATATATTGAGCAAAACTTTAAACTCCCAAGGACCTCGTGATAAAGAGTTTCCACTGTATAAGGGAAGTTAAGGGCAAAAAGGGTGTAAGTCTGTGCTTAAGGTTACATGTATGACTTACACCCTCCTAGCTCTCAATACCATCATTGACTTTCTCTATGCTTTGTGGTGTCTTGTCACAGTCCAATACTCCTTAGGAGTTCAATAATCAAATGAATACAACTTTATCTTTTCTTGCACTCTGTGCTTTCGCGAATATTGACTGGATGCTTGCGTAGACGGCATCTGGTGCCCTGGCAGCGTCGATGCGTTGATGGAGCCCACGCTTGGAGTAATATTCAACGAGAGGGGCGGTCTGCCTATGGTAGGCCTCAAGGCGGGTTTTCAATGTTTCCTCGTTATCGTCCGATCGCCTGATCAGAGGCTCACCGGTTATCTAGGAGAGAGTGAAAAGGAGCAGAAGAGGGAAATAAGAATTCATTGATAGTATTTATTTTAATATCATCAAAACAGTCAGAATTTGGTGAGGAAATAGGTGAACAGTAGAAACAATCATAGACTGTCAGAGCACAAAGATAAATCAACTAAAGCTTTTCAGTTACAGTGTATGGGGCCAATCAAATATGATCTGATTTTGAATAAGACAAATAGAGATAACCTGTGTGACATTAGAATACCAGAATAATCTACCCATTATTATTAATTTACATATTTCTTTATCATGATAAAGGCCTACACATGTACATTTAGCTATGTTTATACTTAAATGATTTCTTTTGATCGGGATTTCATGGTAAACGTGGCTCTTCCAAGGAATCTTACATTTGCAGAGATGACACAATGGCATTGTATTACAAACAAGACTTTTCCACTGAAATCAATGAATTGCACATAGTGATCTGACAATAAGGAAGTGGTGGATTGTGTATCACCTATCAATATTGTATTGTGACAAACAGGAAATGATTAGCAGGACTGGATACTGATATCTTAAAAGGTATTTACATCAAATTTAACATTTAGATTACAATGGTGTTTTATTCTTTGGAGGGTGAACTCTGTGTGATAAGACCTGCTGGGCTTGTGGAACAGACGCCCAGTGATGTGCCTCACCAGAAGGGAGTCATCAATGCCAAACTCTCCCACAGAAATAACCACCCACACCCTCTTAATAGTATGCCTTGCAAGAGGTTTACCCTGTACTTACATCATCAGTCATCTCCTTCTTTGGAGGGTTGAACTCTGTGTGATAAGACCTCCCGCTTGGCTTGTGGAACAGACGTCCAGTGATACGCCTCACCAGGAGGGAATCATCGATACCAAACTCCACCACCGAGTCCAGGGCAGTCTTCTTCTTCGTCAGTAGCTCATCCAGCTACAGGGAGATCATATAATTATAATAGAATTATTATCTTGAACTAAATGGCACATTTTTGCTGAGGATAACTTTAGCCTTGCTCAAATGACATGACGGATACTTAAACATTTGGAGAACTTCTTTATACAAGAGTAGCAGGGTCAAATGTAGTAAATTGGTAGATTAATGTGTACCCATAGGAAAATAGAAAGTCTGCGGCAAAGAGTATGCAGAAGTATGCGGCAGAAAGAATCTTTGCTGCAGACTTACCGCATACCAGTCTGCGGCAGGAACAGTCTGCAGCAGGTCTGCGGCAGAAAATTGGAAAGTTATACAGTCTGCAGCAGGTCTGCGGTGGAAAATTGGAAAGTTATAGAGTCTGCGGCAGGTCTGCGGTGGAAAAGGGGAAAATTATATAGTCTGCAGCAGGTCTGCCACAAACTTTCATATCAACCCATAGGAAAATGAAAAGTATGCGGCAGGTCTGCTGCAGACCTGCCGCAGACGTGCCGCATACTAAAAGTATGCGGCAAAGAGTACATTTGTATGCAGGAGTATGCTGCAGAAATAGAGTTTCCGGCAGACTTGCCGCATACTAGTATGCCACAGAAACAGTCTGCAGCAGACTGTTTTCTGGCATACTAGTATGCGGCAAGTCTGCGGCAAGAAAAAGATGAATCTTTTTTCATTCTGTCAGCTTTAAATGTTTTTGAACCTGTCTATAATTGTACTTGTAGGAGCTTCTGAATATGTATGTAATTATGCAAATAAAAAAATTAAATAAGAAAGAAATCAGTATAGGTGTTACTTTTAACTAACTGTGACCAAAATGTTTTAGATTTAGGTGGTGTATATAAGCAGGGAGTGTTCTGTGATAGAGTGTGGAGGGGATGCGACAGGCAGGGCCAGAGCACAGTCTTGGGGTAAAGGGGGGAAAATAATATTATGCTTCAAAATGATAAAGGGTATGCCGCAGACCTGTCACAAACTTTTTATCATGCTGAAAGAGTATGCGGCAAGTCTGCGACAAGGAAGTAGCATATGAATATTCATGATAAAGGGTGTTTCGCAGACCTGCCGCAGACTTTTCATCATGCTGAAAGAGTATGCGGCAAGTCTGCAACAAGGTAGCAGAAAATGAATATTCATGAAAAAGAGTCTGCAGTAGATCTGCCGCAGACTCTCTCTCATACTGAAAGAGTCTGCGGCAGGGCTGCAGCAATACTAATTTGCATGTGAAAATCTGCGGCAAGTCTGCCACAAGTCTGCGGGAAGTCTACCACAAGAGTCTGCGGCAGGCACAAAACTTTCCTATGGGTAGCCAAAAGATATTACAGCCTTGGCAGGTACATGTACCTTGTAATGCATAGATTGGCAATTCATCCACTAAACTTACTTCATACTATTGTATTTATTCATAACAAAATGTTCAAAATTACAAAATCAGGATATGACAATTTAGAAAAACATATACCGGTAGAGCTGGAATTGATAATGTATAAAAAATGGATCATAATTTGAAGAATATTAATAAATGCAATGATCAGAGGTTGACATGGAATGGAATGATATGATAAACCAGCATTTGGAATTGTCATTTCATATCAAATTTCTAATAATAAAAATATGGCATTCTGCAAGCTTTCACTGAAATTAACTTCATGCCTTAAAGGGAATCTAGTGTAGTGGGAAAGTGTGGGAAAGATGAAGAAAATTATTGAGCTTTCCTATTGTTTTCATGCTATTTGGGAAAAGTATGATAATAAAAAGTCCCACAAATAAAGAATGCTCCTCAATTGCCCTAATAGTCATAATATGACCCAAAATATACCAAAACAGCTGTATTTTTGGGTTTTGAACATTTTGTGTTGGCCCATACATGCATTTCTGTGTAAGTGCATGTGACTCAAAGCTGAACTGGGCTAATTTTTTATCATTTTGACAATTTCGAAACCTCACAGCACCAAATAATGCTTAGGTAAACTGTTTTCAACTTTTCCAAATCCCTTCAGACAGTTTCTTCCACATTTCAATGTCATGACCAGAACAATAGTTTCACTTTAACCTTCATAAAGGCCAGAAGTTAAGACTGTCAAGGACATGATTGATAGATCACCTTCTCAGCTTGGACCACCGTCCTGGGGAAGCCATCTAGAAGGAACCCATTCTTGCATTCCGGTGTGTCCAGTTTGTTATCAATCATCTCCACCACTAGTTCATCACTGACCAGCTTACCAGAATCTAGCACCACCTTCAGCTTCTTACCGAGGTCCGACCCGGAGGCGATGACCGCCCTCAACATGTCACCGGTAGCCAGGTGACACACGCAGTACTTCTCTGCAAGCTTGGGGGCCTGTAATGGAAAGATAAGAAATGTATTGAGAAAGAAATAGATGAATATGATAATGTTTCAGGGTAAACTTTGAGCAGAGGGTCGTCCACAAAAGAACAGACTGTAAATGATGACAAGATTCAACCTAGAAATTAAAGTTTTAATCCTCTCACTATTATGAATGAACTGCTTTGAGGTCATTTACATAAAAGCTTGGTTCTTTTAGATATAACCTGAATAATAATAGTGCAAGCTTTTCAGCTCAACCATCAAAACTGTACAAAAGTTTAATTTAAAAATTTAAATAAACTTAAAGATACTGCATAGTGTGGACTTATTTCTTAGTTATTGGATAACAGATTAAAACTTCTTAGTTATTGGATAACAGATTAAAACTTAAAATGATCTTTTCTGCATCCTCCATTGTCCATCTGAGGAAAGCTTATTCTATTTGTTTTTAATAGTAATAATAGTTGCGATTTATAAAGTGCCTAATATGAAACAATTTCATCTCTAAGCGCTTTACAATTATTATTACCCCGGTCATTGGACGCTTGTAAATCATAAAATCATAAATCATAAAATCATAAAATCATGAATCATGAAATCATAAATCATAAAATCATAAAATCATAAAATCATATCATAAAATCATAAAATAATAAAATCATAAAATAATAAAATCATAAAATTCTTTAGCATACATAATATAAACAATGCATATATATATACAAGTGATACAGTCATTTGTATGTTTGTCTATAACAACAGCTGGTGATACATGTATATGTATTGAGATAGCTGCTTGCCTTGGTGGAATTTGAAGCATGCCAACATTGTGCACGTCCACACCAAGTCGTGGTAATGACAAATGGCCTCATCAACGAAACAATATTGTTTAAAAGGGAACATCTCAAAAGTGTAAAACGGGCGTTTGATATTGTTGTTAGGGTGCATGGGGAGCATTCATAATGCACCAAAAAACATTATACACAAATATTCTGTAGATTTGGTCGATTTACTTTGTTGTTCATTTTCATTAAAATCATGTTAAAGGCCCTCGCAAGTCGGAGATCGTGGGGAATGCGCGTTTTTCTTGAGCTCCATTGACTCATACACAATCTACAGTGAGGCTTACGCAAGGGTCGGCCTACTGGGGATTAACATTCGGACAGCACGAACATGACGAAGTTTACCGAATTCAGTCAGTCAATAGGGTCAGTAGCTTCGGATTAGTTTATAGACTCTGAACGGGTCTCTTCGTATTAATTCAAAGAGAGGACTTGTATAATACTCCATTTCAAAAACAAAACATAGGTTAGATTTACTTCGGACTTCTGGTTAGTTAGTCTAGCCATGAAGGATTAAACGGATTAGCTCCAGACGGGTTGGCGCTGAAGATTACGCAACAGGCCTCAGGCTCTGATTGGAATGTTATCATTTCACCCGAGATAAGGTGAATTCCCCATGTTTTATCAATTATACGTCCCTTTAAAAACAACAACAATATATATGGACATTCCTTTCAAAGAATGCCTGCCCAGTCTGTCTGACCCCCTCTCTCTCTCTCTCTCTTTATCTACAAAAAACTGTCTTTCTATCATCAATTGCACAAGTTTCAAGCTCTCTCTCTGTTTCTCTCCCTCTTAAGGCGGGCTCACACGATGCGACCTGCTGCGGTGCAATTTTTTAAACAAAGGGTAGTTTGCATTATTAATGCGACATTTGAAACATGCAAAGTTATCTTATGAGAGGTAAAAATTCTAAAGGAACAAAGTAATCGAAATTTTGTTCCAATGCGAGCCTTTAATAAAGAATAAAGGTCAAATTACCTTAAAATCGCAAGATCGCAGTGACGTCACTGCGATTTGGAAACAATTTGATTTTATACAGAGAAGGGGGTTCGCAATCGTCTTGAAATTCAATTTTGGTATTCACAGGAATACTCACAAATTTGGACATTAGGAATTTCCTTGATTGAATGTTTGTATCAAATAATATTAACATTTTCCTGAAAAATCGCACCGCAGCAAGTCGCATCGTGTGAGCCCGCCTTTACTCTGCCTCACATTCTAATTTCTATTGATTTCAACTTATTTCACATCATACTTGATCCTTTTTCAATACTGTACAGGGTGACCCAGAAAAAAGGAAACCCAACTTTGATCATCAATAATTTCAAAAATATTACCATGGTGATTATAAATTATACACTGGAAAGTGCAACTCATTACCATTTTATTGATACCTTGCTCAGCTCACCAATGTCACGCATCACTGAACCCCATTGTTTTGAAAATGTCTTGCAAAATTGTGAGTGGTTCACTTTCACGTTGAGATGGGTTGTTGCAATGTGCCTAAAAAGGAAACCCAACTTTCATCATCAATCATTTAAAAAACATGACATTGGTAATTTATGACGTTATATCACTGGAAAGTGCCACTCATCATTTTATTTGATATCTCTTTCAGCTCGCCAATGTCACGCTCACTGAACCCCATTGTTCTGAAAATATCTTGAAAAATTGTTGATTAATGCACTGTCATGCTTCTTACATTTTCTCACGGGAACTAAAGTTCTCTGGGTTGTGTGAGCAGTAACATGATGAAATTACCTGGATGGTAAGATTAACGGACTAAATAAGTAGAATTTCCAACCCATTTATCAAACCCATTTATTAAAGTCACCGGAATGCTCTACTTAGATTGTTTAGGAACCTTAAAAGCAACTCATCTCAGGAGCATGAAAGAGAACATATCCCAATTTTGCGAGACAATTTTCAAACAATGGGGTTCAGTGGTGCATGATATTGGTGAGCTGAGAGAGGTATCATTAGAATGGTAATGAGTTATACTTTCCAGTGATATAACTTCTTAATCCACTGAAATATGTTTGAATTATTGATGATCAAAGTTGGGTTTCTTCCAAGTTCACACAAACCATCTCGAGGTGCATGAAAGTGAACCACGCACAATTTTACAAGACTTTTTCAGAACAATGGGGTTCAGCGAAGCATGTATTGTTGAGCGCTGGAGAGATATCATTAGAATGGTAATGAGTTGCACTTTACAGTGATATAAATTTCATAATCCCAATTGGAATATTTTTGAAATCATTGTTGATCAAAGTTGGGTTTCCTTTTTTCTGGGTCACCCTGTATTTGCAGTTATTTTCGTGCGATTAATGTTTCGCGCTGAGCAGCCTCAAAGAATGTTTACAGGTTCTTGAATTCATGCTGCATGTTTGTAAGCATGCAATCCAACGCTCCCAATACATGCATAAAAAAGCACGCTCATATATTCGCAGGTTTTAAATTCACCCCTGCCGATCTTTGCGCAAAATCCGCAAAAATTAATGAACCGTGGATATTTCCACGATTACAGTATCCAAATGTACCTGCATCCCTTTGCCTGCTCCTGGTGGACCGATGAACACTGCACAGATCCCAGGAGTTACTGCCTCCTCCTCCCCTGGCTCCTGCAGGACTGGATCCTGGCTCTTGATTGCGGCAGCCATCTTGGTTTAACTGATTGTTCAAGTCGACAAGTTTATAGCACTCCCGTGGATTATGATTCAAAATTTCAGTCCATAGATCTGATATTGAATCAAGTTACTCCTTGATAATATGTTAATAGTATACACAAAGATAATGTCCTTCCACAACAGAATTTGCCTCTTTCAGCTGTCAAAGTTAGAATCGTATTAAACAAATCAGCAGGTGCGAATTTAAAAATAGTATACAAGATATGTCCTGTGACATTGTTTGTGCTTTATAATAAAAAGCAAGACATATTTAATTACTTAAGTAAACAAAATGGATAATTTACTGGAAATCTTGACTCTAATCTAAAAATATAAATCTGTTAAGTTGTTTACACATGTTTGCATATCATACATATCGGTGCCCATTGTAGAACTCTTTTATCTTTATTTGACTTAGTTATATTTGTACATACAACTTATTTCAGAGAAAAAACATTTGATTGCTGTTTCTACAGGCCCAAACAAATATTGACATTTTTCAACATGAACCATTAAAGGCACAATTACATTTTTATTTCTTTTTGAAGAGTTTAATATCATTGATCAAAGTCTGTGATATTGATGTATTGTTCAATCTTTTTATTGATGTCTTTTTAAACTTTTTCTTTTTTTTCTCTCAAATAAGTTGTATGTACAAATATTAAACTAAGTCAAATACAGATAAAAGAGTTCTACAATGGGCACCGATATGTATGATATGCAAACATGTGTTTAACAACTAATACAGATTCATATTTTTATTGTAGAGTCAAGATTTCCAGTAAATTATCCATTTGTTTAACTTTAGTAAGTAAATATGTTTTGCTTTTTATTACCAAGCACATACAGAGTCACGGGACATATCGTCGGCTGAGAACCACAAGGGTGCTATTACCATTGACTTACAGCAATAGCGCCCTTCTGGTTCTCAAAGGAATATCTTTAAGATGCAATAACGCCCTTCTGGCTCTCAACAGACGATATCTTGTATACTATTTTCTTTGTTTATATTTTTTGTATCTAACTTCATGGTGGAGAACAGAGTTATGAAGTACAAGTACGGTACATGTACATGCATGTAGTACAGTAGTGCTAACAGACATGATTTTCCTTTTGATCAACTGAATTCAGGGAGTTGTAAACCTCAAATACTGTACCAGGAAGTAAAACAATTCTCTCAATCCATAATCAAATCACACAATAACAGATTGGGACGACAACCAGCATATATGCCAATAGGCGGTGCTGCACTAGCTGCGAGCTAGCAGTTGTATTTAAATAGGTGCTTTGTCGCGCGTCCCGATGTATGTTTTGGCGTCCTATAGTTTTTTTTTCAACGGCTTATGATTGCCTAACCTTCAATATGAAGAAAACGATTGCTGACACTCTGCTCAGCATTGAGCACTTTTTGCAGATATGATGAGTCATACAAAATGGCGCCGCCAAAATACAGAATTTTCCTCTAAAAATGTGTAAAACTGCATTTTTAGTCAGCTAATTAATGTCTGAATGTCTCTGGGAACTTAAACTAAATTATTGTTATTATTATATCGCATGACATAAATGTCAACGTTAATTTGTATATTTGTGTTATAGCGCCCTCTATTTTTAAATTTTAAAAAAAGGGTATGCTACTTATATGATAGGTCTCATTTCTTTCAGTTAAGGCCAGATTGTGTTGCGTAAACCGCGCCAATTCAATCTCTCTGTAAGCTCGTTGCCTATAAACCTCCAACTCAGACTTTCAACCTTCCCCATGAAGTATCTTGGAGACCCATCAATGTGGCTATTGAGAGACTTAACAGCACATCATGTTGACATAGGGTATCGAGAAACCATTGGAAGATCGGCGAACTCGTTCGGAAAACTGGGCAGATGAAGTCACGTGTTCATGTTCATGATGCAAGCCTCCCGTCTTCTTCCTTAGCGAACGATGGCCATAACGTCGGAGTAGCAACCCTGACCGGATGTCAACGATTGCAACCATGTGAGAAACCAATTCCGCACACCCAGCATCAACCAATTGGGCTTATATCAGAGTGAACGCTGCTATCACACCTCACACAATTTTCTTCCGCTGCCGTTTCCACTTAAAGAAGGCAACGTGGGAATATGTTTGCTTTAGATCTGGATGATGACATTCAAGACTTTCCGTCCATTCTATGTAACTATGACACCCTTGTAGAGATGATCAAGAAGTCCTCAAGACAAAGCATCCCACGAAGCTACAGCACAAGCTATACACCAGGCTTGTCTGATGACTCCAAGGTGCTTTACTATGAAACGCTTGCAGAGTGTCCCTTTCAGTGTTGACGCAATGGAATGTGGTGAGAACCTTACTACAGTCATTATGGAAAGTCGACAGAGAAAATGGCAAGAATTGATCTAGTCAACGGATATGACCCACAGCAGTAGGAAAGCCTGGAAAACAAATTCTGGGAAATGACTACACTGACTAAAACCCAACCAAGATCACAAGTCACTGCTGACCAAGTTGCCCACCAGCTCCTTGTGACCAAATTAGGGAAACCCTGATCACTGTTCCAGGAGAGGGAAGCTTCCCCAAGATGCTGAAGAATGCTTCTAAGAGCCCTCAGACCTGACAAGACCTTTCAGTATGAAAAACCTGTGTGATGGTATTAAGACCATGAAAAACAACAATGCTGCAGGCCTTGATGACATCCTCTGCGAACAGATCAATCACCTTGGACCTGTTGCGCTTCAGTGGCTGCTTAACAGTCTGAATTGCATGAGTACCAATACATTCCCGAAGCTATGGAGGAAATCAAGAGTTGTTGTCCTGCTTAAACCGGGCAAAGATCCAGCCATACCTAAAAGCTATATGCCCATCTCTCTACTATGTCATACATGTACATGCAACTCTTTGAAAGACTCATACTTACTATAATCGTATTGTCCCCATTGATGATGACCTCCTCATTCCTTAAAACTAAAAGACAGGTTTCCGGCCAGGAAAATCCTGTACTAGCCAACTCCTGAACCTCAAACAGCACATCGAGGATGGGTTTGAGGAAGAGCTTATTACCGGAATAGCTTTAGTTGACCACCCAGCAGCCTATGACACTATAAACCATAGGATTCTCACCCTTAAATTCTTTGAGATGACAAACGATGTGAAGCTGACCAAGCTACTCCAGAACCTGCTATCAGACATACGGTTCTACCTGGTTTCACCATGTCGTCCTTAAAGTTAAGAACGACTTTACGAGCGACGGGATAATGTTCTTGGGTGCTGTACTATTCACCTGCTAAACCATTTAGCACAAAAACTGATCACAAGTCGTTTATAAAGTTGTTTGTAACTTACCAACGAAATGGTGAAAAACCAGCCTTAATGGCCAGCGCAGCAGATGGCGCAAGATGAAGGGAGTGTCATTGCCTCTCTGCTCTTCAATGTGTATACCAATGACAAACCAAGACACCCCAATACACTTTATTGTATGTTGACGATCTCTGCATTGCCTCACAGGAACACTCCTTTAAAGACAAAACAGAAGGGGGTCTCCATCCCATCTACAATCACAATCCTACCAACAAAAAACTGAAGTCAGACATAGTTTCCTCCATTCTACAGTATCCCTTGATAGCTCTGTCCACAAACTTAGGCTGACCCTGTGGACCAACTATCGCTAGGAAATGCCACACAAGCTATTCATAAGTGCAAAGGAATCCCTTCGCCAGGTCACAATGGCCAACGTGATCATGCCTGAACCATCTCGGCACAGGCACAGGACGCTGTAAGGTCTTTTTAGAAAAAGTGGGTATACAACGAGAACGGACATACTGTGAGTGTGGGGGAGAGAGCAGACCATGGAACACCTGCTGTTATGCCCCATCCTAATTTTACCAAGGACCCTTGAAGACCTGGTAGGATTTAACCCCAAAGCAAAGTCCTATGTCCAACACTGATCTGGTGTATTATAGTGTAATATAATTTAGTGACCCCACAATCCAGAGGCATTGAGTGCATTATCAAAAGAAAAAGTTTTCTAAATAGAAAAAGTCATTTATAATAAGCTAAGTTAAAATTAGCCATATGTTGATCAAAACCAGAATAAATGTTCCCAACTGAGCTCTTCCCCTGAAAATGTAACCCAAAAATAATCATCTGAAAAGTCATTAAAATAAATATATTCAATCCTTGGTGTTTAGCCAATTAGATTATGCAAATTCTTTGTTGGTTAATATCAATGTCTCTGATATTGATTGAAAGTGAACAAACTATTAGTTTTGCAGGTCCCAAAATTTGGAATGGTCTTCCTCTTGAAATTCGTTCTTGTACAACAGTTACAACATTTAAGAACAAATTGAAGACATATTTGTTCTCCTTCTAATCTGTTTATACTAACTTGGAGAGCAAGTCACCTTTCTTACTGTTGTGTTTTGGTTCGGTTTTTTATGTGAAGCGCCTTGAGCAAATTTATTTGGAAGGGCGCTATATAACAATTTGTTATTATTCTTATTATTATTATTATTAATAATTACATTTAGAGGCTTGTCTCTATTTCATTGTCAGGATAGTGTATCAATTGTCCAGAATTATCATCCCTCATTTTAGAGGTCGAAAAGAACCAATTAATGTTTGAATTTGTTTCACATTGAATATCATTCATATCACACTTTCTAAATAAAACCTATTATTGGAACAAGAATTTGAGCCTTTAAACCAATCCTCGCTGCTATAATGAAAAGTATTTCATGTAAGCTTATCCCTTCTTGACAGGTATTTATATTTTTCAGAGAAAAAATGGAGGGGGGGGGTTGAAACCTATCATTTCGGGAGTACATATATTTCATGAAAACTAATACTTCAAAATTGAGGGCGCTATGGACAATATGCAAATTAGCATGTAATGTATGGCCATGTGACCTAACAAAACAATATTTAGAAATGGTCTAAGAGATATGCAGACATCTAGCTCCCTAATGTTGTTGAAATGTCCATATTAAACGTCTATTTTTCTCAATTTTAAAGGGAAATTGGGTAATTTGGCGGCCATTTTGTATGACGTCACATATCTCAAAATGCTCAATGCTGACAAAGTGGTCAAGCAATCGGATTCTTGAAATAGAATGTTTAGGCAATCATAATCCGTTGAAAAAAAACTATAGACGCCAAAACAAGGTAGGCCAAAATTGCCAATCTGCTGCTGGACTAATTTGTTGATCCCGGATGAATTAGCTCATCCTTCCATCCTTGTCATGCATTATCAAGGCTCAATACATGTAGGCCTATACTGTGTCCCAGAAAAAAAAGGGAATTGCGACTGTCAGTTATATTTTCCAGTGAAAGCAAACATTTCAAGAAATAAAGGGCATTTTCATATCAAAAGTTCGGCTTTTCTTTTTTGACACCTAAAACAATATGAATGAGACAAGCATAGATGAGCAAAAAGAGTTTGTGGGATGGACTTTATGCAACTTCTCCTCTGCAAAGAATAAACAAGTGATTTTATATGTGATGCACTGGTTGTTGTGAAGTAATCCTCAACACATCACCATAATATTCCATGTCAATATTATGTAGGTAGCTTATTCAGGGGAGCATTTCATGAAATAAATACTCATTCTTACTGACAACTGTTATAAGCTACTGGAATGCTTGCATCTGATTGGCCGAGAGCAAATTTATCGGATAAAACGTCCGACAAGTCCTTTGATGAAACGCCCCCCTGATCTCCAGACGCAACAAATACAGATTTTCATTTATGATTAAACCAACAAAGCCTCCTCAGCATACAAAATAAAAGCACTGGAGTTCATTTTCTGCAAAGAACCAAACAAATCTCAACAGCATTAAAATGCACAAATATATTCACAGTGGTTCCAATTCTCGATACATAACATGTTTTACCATACATGTATATGTGTAATAATTAATCAACATTGTCAAATCTAATATAAACAAAAGTACACGTATGATGTACATTGACATGTATTCAAACCAATGATGGATTCCTTTCATGAGACACCAACACAAAGCCTTGCCTGCATGATAACAATACAGCAATGTAATAATAATCCAGCATTAAAAAACAAGGTTGACCAAAAAAACACACAATTCAACTGCCATTTACAAAACACAAGAGCAGGATCAAGTGCAGGCTTCAACAGTAGAGACACTCACTACAATGCCTCATGCCTCGTTTGGCATTTAGGGAGGTACCTCGTTCATTTTACAAAACACAGCTGAGTGGGATAGTTGCAATGCATGCTAGACACACACAGTACAGCTTCGTGTCAGGGAAAGTTCAGTGATGGGTATTTCCTTGCACTTATTAGTAGTCACAGAGGGGTATGTAACTCTATGTTAGTAGTATTAGTAGTCTTTAAATACAGACCCTTTCTCAGTGAAATTGAACTTATGATCAAATATGAATAAGACCCTGAGTAGTCCTAATTTAAGTGTATTATGTTGTCCTACTTCCGCATAATTCTTTATTATTAACGAAAATTAAAAAATATAAAATTGAAATGTATTTAAGTTGTAAAATTAATGTGTATCCATGCCATTATGTTTGTGATCAATCAATGAATATTAAAGAAGCACATTTTATTGTTTGATAAGATATTTTACTTGTATATTTACTTGCCAAGAAAGTAATTTGTATGTATGATATCTCTGATGACATCTCTCATGGCTAATGGTGTAATTATGTGTTCTGTCATGCAGGGAGAACTATAACAATGATAAGGTAGTCATACATAAATTTACAAATTTTCACCCTCAGTGAAAAAAAAAACAACAACTTGTTGTCAATGGTAAATAAGCCCCATGAATTAATAAAGAAAAAAAAACCCTGAATTTTTAAAATTATATTGACTGTAAAAATATGTAATCCATAAGGCAACAAAAAGAGCATATGAAACCAATAGATCTTTGAGATGGAATTACTCTAAGGTCATATGTCACATATTGGGGTATAGTAAAAGGGTGGAGGTGTTACATTGTACTGTCATGAGCTCTGCAATGTCTCATATTGTAGATAATTGTCATAATCACATGTCTGTGAAGTTTCAGCTCTGTTATGCTCATAGTTTTAATAAAAAGATAATTTGTACTCGTTTGGGAAAACAACTGTGAAAAGGACTGAAATTAATACAATCCTAAATTGCTCTGACCATAATTTTTATTCATTTATTGAATGGTTTATTAAAAATACCGAATATGGCAGCCTGAAGGCTGAATTACATTTGGTTTAATATCATGAATACGTTAAACATTCATAGATCAAAAATATAGCTTAATGAATACATGTATGTAAGCTGAACAAAAAAAATGTTACCAAACATGAAAGTTGTTGGCAAAATGAGCTAAATATATGAATTGCTACTTGAATCTCATTAATTGTTACTGGATCCCCTTTTAAATGAGATCTCAACTGGGCACATACATGTAGAACAAGTGTTTGCTGATTCCACCCTTTGTTCACATTTTCCCTTTGTCACCATTGTTTAAAGGGGAAGTTCACCCTGGAATTTTAGTCGTTTAAAAAAATGCACAAAAATAAAAGAAAAATATGAGTGAAGGTTCGAAGAAAATCGAACAAAAAATAATGAAGTTATGAATATTCAAACTTTCGATTCTGTGACGTCACATGCGAGCAACTCTCCTATGTGTTATGTAATGTAACTTCTCTATTTTTTGGTCGATTTTCTTCAAACTTTCACTCATATTTTTCTGTTATTTTTCGGCATTTTTTGAAACCACTAAAATTCCAGGGTGAACTTCCCCTTTAAAATGTAACTCTGCCACTTTTTTGTACATCACTTGGCCACATGTAACCATTAAGAAGGAAATGAAATGCTCCCTTTAGATGTTCACACAGAAAATTACAATCACTGCTTCCTTCTAAATAAAGAGTATACATATTGAATTGTCTCAGAAGAAAGAATAGGGCATGGTTCAGTACATGTACATGTACATGTACCTTTGAATAAGAAGGGGTATGATACATCCAACATAGATGTACTGACGTTCAATAAACTTCATTTCACACACTGCAGGCTAAATCAATAAATTAACACGTTACAAATGTATGCACAATGAACATAACCTACATCACAGGATGATGATATAATATTGATACAGATTGGGAAATAATTATCAGATAAAATCAAATTACATTGTAAGCTCCCATATGATTTGGTCTAATAATTATTTGTATAATTTGCATGATTTTTTTATTAGATGTTGGCTACGGAATGGAGCATAATGTCTGCAGAACGACAAACAAATCTCATAAACCTATTGAGGTAACATCACTATTGTACATTGCACGTCGTCTGCTCAAAATTACAACAATCGTTTCGGTGTGCGCACAGGTCGCTTAGGTCCATCAGTGCGCTGACTTGTGGGTAATATGTTGATCGAACAATTACCAAATGTTACGATAACCATCTGGGTTAAATTTGAGATAATTTCAAAGAGTTCAAATGATAGAATTACTGAAATCTTTATTTTTTAGTAAGTAAAAAGAGTATTAACATTTATTTCAAAAGGGAATTATCAAACTAAAATAAATTCCTGACATTAAAAATGTTTATAGACAACAGTCAGTCTGTGGTGCTATTCAAAAACTTTAGGCATTTTTTTAAAACTTGAGCCAAACCCCATATAGTGGGGTCGTGTGTGCCAGATCTGTGTAGTTATTACCCCCAAAAAGGTAGTTTGTTTGTCCTTCCCGACTGACAAAAAAAATGTGACAATAATGGGTCGCCTTTGTAATTGATAAAAATGTTGCCTTCTTTTCTGCTCAAATCTAAAGTTGTAAAAATAAATGTATAGGTTTTTCCAGTCAATTTCAAACTCTTTGCTATCAATGAATAATTTTTTTTTTTTAATCCTGATCAACCGACCCTCTTTTTGAGTTTTGTCAAGGAAGGGGGAAACATACATTTTTTTTTTTTTTTTGGGGGGGGGGGGGAGGAGGACCTTACTGTGTATCGAGCATTGGTTTATCATGTATTGGTTGTTTCACATATTAATCAAGCATTCAAGCAAAATGAAATCAAACTTACAAACATTTAGGGAGTTTGTTTCGCAACTACACGTACATAGGCCTACAGTGCATCCAATAAAAACTATACACTTTTGACATGGCTAGCAAAAAGAAACATAGGTTCTTGGGAAAAGGTTAATATAAGGAAAAAGCTCGTAACCTTAACCATCATTATGACACTAATAATTTTGAAAATAATGCATGCTTAAAATGAGGATGCACAGGAACTTGTTATTCATTTATCACCAGCTTATGGGAGGCCATAAGGGTCAAAATTAACAATGGCATAAATTGGCAAACAAAGCCAAAGATAAAATAAAAGTAAAAACCAACATAAATAACATGAAAACAAAAAGAATAACCATTACAATAATGTTAATGTTTATTTCTGACTTTTGGTTATATTTTCTTACTTTGTTATCTGATTTAATCCATTATTCATTTTGACCTGGCCGTCCATAAGCAGATGATAAATGAATAGTGAATCCCTGCACAGCCTCATTTTTGTGTCCTTCACAAAATATGGGCAAATGTTGTTTCATTGAAGCATCAATTATTTTCAGACTTTTCAGTTTCATAATGATAGTTGAGGATATGAGCTTTCTATACATTTTTACCTTTCCCCCAAAAAAACATATATTTCTACCATTTCAAAAGTGTAGTTTTTATTGGGATGCACTGTTGAGACCTTATCGCAAGCACACGTTTATGCCCCCTCCCCCTGCCCCAATCAAATGCCCCCACCATTATAGTGCCCAACACCAGCATAATGAACTTAAACTCCATAATCATACATAGAGTCTAGACACCATTTGCATATAAACATCTTTATTTGCATAAGAACGTCCTTGTTTGTGTGTACCCCACCCCCTTATTGCTTTCATAGTCATCCAAAACCTGTGATACTTATGCTAAATTTCACACTCATGACTCTTTATTAATTTGTGTGATGCACAATTCCATTACTTTAAGTTCTTTCTGTGTGTTATGTATGTCGTAGTCATATGGCATTCAGGCAGCTGCAGGCATAGTAACGGCAATCTTCTTTTAAACGCGAATCTTGCTGTTTTTATTGCAATTTTGGTCTTCACTTTTTTTATGATGTAATAAGGCGTTCGTTCTAAATTAGCTGAATTGTGTTGTTCAATTTTGGTAAACACACTTTACTCCATACACTATGAAATGAACCACGAGGAGCGTCGCACGATAGCCAATCAGAGCACCCCAAAAGACTGCCATGTGACTGTGTACAAGCTCAAATATTTTCCAAGCAGACCAATCATCGAGCATGTGATGAAAAATAACAATAAAGTGAAACGAGTCAAAGATGATCACCGACCGTGTCACAAAAGACAATCTAGATCTAGGGTAAGACCCCCAGTATTCGGTCACCTAAGGGGAAATCGGCAATAATATGAAAACTTACCTCCTTTATCTCCTACCTCCTTGATCTGACGAACCACCCACCAGAAGAACGAAAAAATCCTGCTCTAAAAGACTATCAAAATTATTTTAAATATATAATTATGGTTTTAAAAATATCGCCGATAGAAGAAGGAGATGTTTTCCGCCCGGTAAACGGTTTTGCGGAATACTACATGTATTCAGACGCGCGTTGTTTCCCTATATGAGTTTTGATCGCGCCGATTGAAAAAATCCTGAGATGCGAAATGTCACAACACAAAAAACCGATAATGTGTATGCGTCGCACTCAATGTCTCGCTACCTCTCTTGACAAGGGTGTTGTGTGTGAAAAAATTCGCTGCGACTGATTAATAAGTGGAAGTTTCCCGTCATTCTCATACCAAATTCATGGTAGCAGGGCACAGCATTACTTCGCAATGCAACCCGGAAGAGCTGCCAACCCGTTAGCGTTTTCTCTAAGAAACGCAAAAGTGGAAATATCTCTGTGATGATGTCCAATTCAGAGCACACGAGAAGTGGAGCCGTAATCAACTAACCAAGCCTGGCATAGACGGGACTACGTACGAAACATCACCACAGTCATACTCAAAAGCTTCTCTAAAGTAGTATTATTCATGAAGAAAAAAAACATGGAAAATTCACTTACCGAATTGTTGGCAATCTTCTTCTCCTTATTTCCTTTCCTTGAGCACTGCTCCCTAATGTCCTCATAGAAGTAAATTTTAGTATTCAACGGCTATATGTACACTTTGCCACTGATTCCACGAACCGAGATCGCCAGTAATTGAATGGCGGAATAAATTGTGACGCCCTCTTTTGTCGAAAGCTTGCATTTCGACGATGTCTACGTCATGAGTCGAATATGACATAGCAGCAGTAGTTACCTTGTTTGTTTAATTTGTTGTTAGGATGATTAGCTTTTGATTCACTCGCCGCGAATACA
>CALNVZ010002974.1:44483355-44496252 GCA_940671915.1 Paracentrotus lividus
ATGAAAAAATAAATAACTAAATAAAATAGTAGGGCCTACTAATAACAAGTATAACGATATAAATAATATTAACAAAAGAAATGACGAATCTAAATTTTGTCGTGACTAGATTGTTCATTGGAAGGCACAATGGTAGTGTTTTTCATATGCTAACGTGATCATTCGAGCATCGTGCATATATTAATTTAATTATGGAGTAAAAATTTCTACGTGTACTGTCTGAAATGCACTGCATGAAAACTGAAATTGAAAAGGACCAAAGACCCTACGTGAATCTCAATATATGGGGAAAGAGAAACTATGAATTGAAAATTCAACAGTAACACAACATAATTGTTTCATTCTTAATAACTTGTATATCGTGACTTACCTGAGTTCCCTTTCCTGCTCCCGGTGGCCCTAACAAAATGGCCTTGGATTCCCATCGGGAAGATCGTCAATTTGAGGTTTGGTTGAGCTAACAAGGCGGCATTTTTGAGCGAAGAAAATCAGATACCGGTGAAACAAATTCATGTTTACACCGTTGTAACGTGTGAATCGATAGCAATCAACAGCTAGCTCGCCGCTTTGAATGATCGATTAAAAGACCGGGAGGTTGGGGGGGGGGGGGGGGGGGGGAGGGGGGGGGGGAGGGGGGGGGGGGAGCGGGGGCGGAGGGGCGTGGGGCTTGGAGGGGGGGGGGGGGGGAGGGGGGGCGAGGGGGAAGGTGGTTATGTTGTTGTTGTTGTTTTTTTTTTTCTAGTATTTTATTGCGATATAATAGGGACTGAGAATTTGTTAGGTAGATATGCAACAGTCACACAGCACTTACTTTAGTTACGTTTTGTTGTTTTTTTATCTTAATTCTTATTTATTTTCTATTATTAATATTTCTATTTCTTATGTATTTCTTTGTTTTTGTTGGATGAAACGATATTATCACTATTTCAATCCTGACCATTGACGGGGAGGCATTCGTGGGGACCGCAGAAAAGAAAATAATATTTGGATGCAACCGACGTATACTGTAGCATTAGTAGAAATGAGATTTTAATTTCATCTTTCTTTTCTATTATATAGATGTGTCCATCAGATCTAGATCTAGTGCTTTGAATATTGATCTCATGTAAAATTATGAAAATGATCTGAAGATTTTTTTTTTTTGAAAATACCGTAATTAAAATTTTGAAAAAAAATAAATAAAAAAAAAACTTTTCCAAGACCAAGACACACACAAAAAAAATACACTCTGAGAAATGGTAACGCCGATCAGTTCGTTCCGAAAATGAAATTAGGATTCCAGTGTGTGGATCCAGGATTTCATGAGGGCCAAATTTGAGATTTACATTTTTTTTTAGACCCCAATTTTAGTTGTTTTAAATCTGATCTGCCATGATTGCTCTTTTGTCTTCATCTACATGCCTGCCGGTCAAAATGAGCAAAACAAGGTACAAAAAAAAAAAAAACAAAACATATTATCGATGACGGCAGGCCAAAGGCTCCAAATGGTCAGTTTTAGGCACTGGCTAAATTTGGGGGCTTTCTTTCCCCCTCAATTTCTTTTTCTTCTTTTCACCTTAGTTTTTCTTTTTCTTCCCATCTCTAATTTTCTTTCCCCTCCCCCCCCCTTTGGCCGTTTCCCTATTCAATTTCTTTCCATCCTCCTCTTTTCTCCCCTTTCTCTTTATTATCAATATAGAACAGGCAAGTAGTGCCACTATGACATCAAAGCTGTTGCCAATTTGGTATAGTGATCAGATTTTTTTTGCATCGTAAAAAAATTAATAACTTTTTTTATTAGTATAGTCCGATTTTCTTAAAAAATTAAAAAAAAAAAATTCTAATCAAGTTTTTCTGTTTTTGATAAAAACAACTTATTTTGGGTCCGGACTTCCCCTTTAACTTAACAACCATTTCGTTTTAGGTCTAAATGTCACCGCCTATTAATTTACCATTTCGTCTAAATCCCATTTGGTCTAATGCCCATCTCGGTCATCTAATGTCCAATTGAGCTATTATTACCATTTTGGTCGATTCCTGTAACTGACTAGAAATATACCAAATATCCCTTTAGGAATTAGACTAAAAGGCAATTAGACCATTTAGCTATAGACAAATCGGCAATTAAACCAAGTGGTCATTAGACCAAATGGAAGTTAGACCAAACTGTTAGTAGACCATATTGGTTAGCCCATGTGGTATCAGACGATCAGAGAATTGGGCCAACTGCTGTTAGAAAAAGTGGATGTAAACCATTTGAATTGCTTATTGCTTGGACCGTCCACTCTACATTTTTTTTTTTTTTTTTTCTCTCTTTTTTTTTTTTTTTCTTTTCTTTTCTTTTATTTTTTTTATTTTTTGTATCTTTGCCTCCATATATGCCCAGCTGTCAATACCCTGTTAAAATATGATTTAGCTAATTCACTAATATCTCGATAATTAAAATGACTGATTGGCTTGAAATTCTCAGGCGATTCCTGCTAATCTTAAGGTTTGAAATTATGATTAGGCCTACTGCAGGTACTCTTCTGCATAAGCTGGAAGAATTATTTATTTTTATGATCCTAACGAATGAAGTATAAACAATGGCAATAAACTTTCCTTTATAATGGTATTGCAGCTAGCCTATTTTGAAAGCAAATTGTTTATCTTCATATTTCCTTCAACTCACACAACTACTTTTCGAACAACTACTATTTCAAAATCCATTCCTCTTTCAAAATCAATCAATGCAACTTATCGATTTCCTCATCAGTTAAAGATGCTTTGTGTACATGGTGTAACCACAGAGTAAGCTAGGCCAAGAGGATGATGAAGTTTTAATTGAACTGAGCATGCGCATATCCCCGTTGCCATAAAACTACTTCTCCTACGCAACGAACGTTCGACTTCGATTTTCACGTTGGAAGAGTGGTAAATTCAATCATGGACCTAAAAATAATTCAGAGATGACACCTCTGTATCTGGAAACTCTTAAGATATCTATTTTATCATGTCAAGGCCAGGTAAATATCGTTAGACAAAGTTAAACATCTTCAATTCAACTCGTTTTTTCGTGAGATGGTCATTAAGAATTTCCATCCCCACATGTGTAATTTTGTGTAATGTTTTGAATGATGAGATGCGATTCTAAATCTGTGTGTGCCATGCGACCTCAATCACAATTCGTAAGCCTGATCCGCTTCTTCCATTGCACAATGATGCACACTGAATTTCTTTTTGTAGTCCCTCGACTGGCACTAAAACATATCCTTAGATTTTATGAGTGCTTAATGTTATGAAGTGACTGTGAGTGTGACTTTTTTTTTTTTTTTTTTTTTTTTTTTTTTTTTTTTTTTTTTTTGAGGTTCACTCACTGAGTGATGTGGAATGTGGACCATTATTACACCCCCCCAAAAAAATATAAAATGTTGTCTCCTTGCGCAGTACATCATGATATTTACTAAGCATCACCATGATCACAACTATTGTTAACTGTAGGCAAAGTCTTGTTACATTTAGATTTTAAATACAAATTTTTATAACTTGTCTAATTTTCTAATCTTTATTCTTCCACCATCATGTACCAACAGGTTCCCGGACTAGGTTGAGAAGTAAAGGTCCTAATGGAACTCCATCGCCAAAGGCAAATGCTTCTGTAGACCTTGAGCCCTGTCACACATGTGGGAGAACATTTCTGCCAGATGTTTTGGTAAAAAAAAAAATAATAATAAAAAAACCCGCTTGATTTCTTCATTTGTATCAAAATAATCAATCAGGAAAGAATTCATTGTTTTCAAGGAAGTTGGTGTGTATGATTCATGAAATGAAAATGCTTGCTAGGGTGCTGATTTCCAAATGTGTATCATTGTAACCTTGTTCCCTTTGTTGTCTTTAAAAAAAAAATGATACCAAAAGTAAGATACCTGAAGTTTTTTACATCACAGTCTCTTTTTGGGAGACAAATTCTTTGGTTTATATCAGCTGATTCAGCTCAGGAGTTGTTGTGAGAAAAAACTTAAACCGTGTTTGGATATATCAATCAACATATCTTTGCAGTTTGCTGATCAGCTTCATTGAAGGATAAATCACAATAATTTCAATAACTTAGACACCTTCATGTCAGTGTAAGATGATGCATATTTTACAGATTTTTGTTTTTTCTTCAGATCTTTTGCTTTTTAATATATATATTATAATATAATTCAGTACCCCCTCAATAAATTTGTGTTTTGGGCAAATTTTATTTTGACAGAAATTACAATTTGCAATCAGAATTTAAAAAAAAACAACATATATTGTGTGTATTTATTTAAATCTTTTTGAACAGACCCGGCATATTCCTGTGTGTGCCAAAGTTTTCAACTCTAAGAGAAGGGTGTTTGAGTCTGGTCGACAAAGAATAGCAGGAACAGGAGTATCCATAACAAAAATTGTGAAACCTGACCAAGTGAAGGTAAGAATTCAGAGTTGAACAATCACCTCTCTCTCTCACTCTCACTCTCTCTCTCTCGGTTCTTGTTCAAGAACTGGGCCCTCTTTCATAAAGAGATTGGATCAGGGTTCCCAGGGAAATCAGGGAAAATGATTTTACTTTTTTCCTGTCAGGGAAATGTCAGGGAATTTGATGATAATGCTTCAAAAATCAGGGAAAAGTCAGGGAATTTTGATTGGCCCAAAAATCGAAAGTTCAGTAGTCAAACTACTGCAGATACTTCACGGTGACAACAAAGATAACACGCGAAACTGGAAATCGGTTTACATAATTATCAGGAAATTTTCAGATTTCATCAGGAAAAATCAGGGGAAAATAAGGGAATTTTGTTTTGTTGAAATGCTGGGAACCCTGTTGGATACTACACAACTAAAAAAATCAAACGCAAGTCCCAAATATGCGATCCTGATTGGTTAAAAAATCGAGTTGCATAGAATCTTAACTTTTTATGCAAGAGTGCCGTGACTTTGTGCTAGTGTCAACAGGCAAGATAAGACATAATCTTTAATTCCTAATTTTTGTAGAATTGGAATTACAAGTAGTAGTACAAATATATCCTTTAATTATATTCAACAAATTATAAAGTGTTTCCATTTTGCTGACCCCCCTCACAAGGGCTAGGTTAAGATTAAGACTAGAGCCGGGGAATGTGCAATTTTGTTGACACTTCAAAAATTGTGAGTTACATATATTAGCTGGAAGAGTGATTTATTTCTAGATCCTGGATGAAGTTAATATTGAACAATCACTTTAAGGATGTGAGGGGCGCAGGGGCAACACCTAAAATTATATGACATTTTTTCTCACGCATACATAAAACTGTTGATTGTATCACTTAAAGACCTAATGTTGTGGCTTTCTTTCAAACAGAAACAAGGTATAAAGAAGACAAACTGGAGACAGAAGCATGCAGACTTTGTCAATGCCATTAGATCAGCTAGACAGGTCCAGCATGCTATACAGACAGGCAAGCCCCTCCCACCTCCACCTCCACCATCAATAAACCCAGGTGAGATTCATCATTCATTTGTAGTGCAAAAAAAAGAAACAGTTTTATTTTTAGGATGTATCTCATTTTGCGGAGACATCTTTGTGACTCGGACGATCAGAGAAGTCTCCGAAAAAAATTTCATGGGACGTCAGGGAGACTCTGGAGATTCTCTGATGTCTCCGAGACTTCTCCGGAGCTAGTCTCAAAACCGTCTCAAAATCCTCTCAAACCTGTCCCAAACTATAGTCTGAAAGCTGTCTAATGGCAAGTGAGATTCCATCATTAGATAATACCATGAAAATTTTTGTGTTTATTGCATGAATGTTTGGAATTAATCAGCGTTCTGTACAGTGGTAAATTTGTTTTTTAAATCCTGCAGCACCAGCATTTACAGAGAAAATAAATGATTATGATTTAATAGGTAATAATTTGTACAATCGTACAAAAATTGACTATTCCAAGCAGAGTTTAAGCATTGTAATATCTTACAGCTCTTTACCGGTTTAGGTAAGATAAGCTGGAATACCTAATCAATTAAATACAATTTATGTAACTCATGAGCATTAAAAGAACAAAATGAAGTTTTAAATATTACAAAATTAAAATAAAACATTATATCGAGATGAAAAAAAGGGATATACATATCATCTCTTGAAATATATCCCCCTTTTCTTTGGTTAAAACTTAATGATTTGTTTACTCTGGTAGGATGTTATTCTCCCCATTCCTACATTTGAAAATAAATATACCTTATTCATTGGTGACAAAGCACTTGCTCCTAAGTTATATTTAACTTTCTTTCAATCTCTTATCCAGATTACATACAGTGTCCACACTGCGGTCGTCGTTTCAACCAAACGGCAGCAGCCAGGCACATTAATTTCTGTGGTGAAAGGACAAATACATTTGGAGCTCCAGTCAAGCCTTTGAACAAGAGAGCTGCAGCTGATATCAAGGGGAGTAGAGTTGCCATCAGAAAAGCCGTAAGTAGAAGTGCTGTAGTCTTTAATTGCGGATCCAGCCACAGCTAATTCAATAGATTGTTTCCACCCATGCTTAAACATAATAGACCTGCTATTGTCCTCAGACAATTGGGCTTGCACAATCTATTGTCTGGAGGAATGTTGGATCCATGCCTGGTCTAGTGGTCGTATCACTTGACTGGGGTTGCACAGGTCATGGATTCGAAACCCGGCATCAGCGCTTGTATCCTTGGGCAAGTCATTCTATCTTACATTTGCTTTACTTCACCCAGGTGCAAATGGAGGATAATTCCATATAGGCGCCTATAAATACAATTGGGGTAATAATATTCTGTAAAGCCCTTTGAGCAGTTTTTCTGGAAAAGCGCTATATAAATAACTAGATATCATATTGTTATACATGTACTTCAGCTACAAGTGGAACAAGTAGGCCTACAATGTTAGATTTTGTGTGAGTCAATGAAACCTACTTTTTGTTTCAAATTACAGTATGATAACATCGTAGTACGACGCAAACCTTCAACGAACCCGTATGCATATGCACAGGGAGATGGTAATAACGAGGATGTAATGGTCTACTCTGCGGCCTATGGGGGCAGTGGTCCAGACCAACAAGGTAACTATATACGCCACCAATACCAATGAAATCATTAGACAAGTGGAGGGTACTTTGCTATTGCCTTAACCCTTTGGGTGCGACGGGCTTCTACAGAAGCCGAGCGAGGTGTTCAGTCTGCTACGACGGGCTTCTACAGAAGCCGAGATAATTCTTTAATATATTGACAAGCTTTTCGGCTTTTCACCAGCTTTTTGGGCTAAATTCTGAGGAATAGGACAAAGATATATTCGTTTTTAATATCCATTAAAGAAATAACCTAGTTACGTGGAAAAAAATCAAGAAAAATTCACTTCATTTCAGCATTACCATAATTGTTTACATAAGAAAACGAATTCCCGATCTTAACTTTTGACGTACGCGTACGCGTCCGGAGGGGAAGAAATAATCAAATAAGCTAGCTCGAGAGAGAGAAATATGAGAGATAAAGATGGAGAATGAGAAGAAGAGAGAGAAATAGAAAGGTTAAGGGATTAAAACATGTTCATTATTATATATATATGAAACATTAGTTGCATGGAGATTAAGCCTGTCGATTCCGATTCTCCTAGGTTATATATACTTATCACGATAATGAGAGGGGTCGATATCTGAATTTTGCTTGAACTAGTTGTTTGTACTATAACGATGTATTAGATGTAAAGTATGCCTAATGCAGTATGCGTATAAGTTATAAGTCCCGTTTTATTTCAAAACTTACACCTGCACTTTTAATGAATGGTGCTTAGTCAAAGGTGCCCATTGTCCAGAGGTGCGAAGCCGGCCGCTGATCTTTAATCCATATTTTATGAAAATAATTTGAAAGAAACAGGACCTCTTTCCAGTGCTATTCAGTAGGCTCATCGATCGAACCGTGCGTGCTGTACATGCATTACGCACTTTGCATTGTGAATCTACTGGAAAGGAAGAAAGCGGAACTTCGCCAAATGACTGTTTTCTTTACAAAATAACGCATCTTATATTGGTTTTGATGACTTTGCCTTACAGTGTTAGATAGAAAAATGTCTGCCCTTTCATGTTTTATATTTACTACAAATCATGAAAATGACCGAGTTAGATGCAAGGAGTAATGAAGCACAAAACATGACAAATTTCTATAATACTGTCAGTGTACAAAAAATCGCTCCGCCACAGGAGTAACAATCGCATTTCACAGGCCCGCGCTCAAAGGGTTAATATAGCATAGCTTTAAGAAAAAAATAGAAATACAATTCATGAAATAGAAAATGCCTTAATATTCTTTCTTTTGACACCAAATATATATTATGAAAGAGCAACACATGGATGAGCATGAAGAAATTGCACAGATAGGAGAACAGAGAACTACACTCATGCCAGTCGCTGATTGGGAGTTACTTTAAGAATTTAATGTTTCATCGCCAATTCCTCATTTTGTTTGGATCAAAATTAAATGTTGGTCTTCATTGAATTCATGAGGGGCTTGAGAGCATCAAATACACCTATAGATGGAACTTTTATCCGGCAGAGCCTCCATAATAGATTTTTACACAATTGGTGGTTATAGCAGTAACTGTTGTAATCTGACTCACAAATCTCTCATTCAAAGCTGATAAGCACTGAATATAGTTAAGACAAGAAAACTGGAATTGGGGTATTGCAACCCCGCTTGAGAACTGGGATGGTGGTTGGTTTGGAAGTTTTGAGAAAAATGTAATGGACAGATTGATGAAAAGGCCTAACAAAGAATGTAATAGAACATTAAAGATTATGCTCTACAAATCTTAATCAGTCTTTGTTTATTTCCATCTAGCCTCAACGGTAACTGCTAGACGTAATTCCACTTCACCCAGGCGAAAAATAGCATCTCCTAGACAAACCTCCAGGAGTTCCTCCTCTCTGGCCTCACCATCGCCAAGACGGCAGCCATCACCAAGAATGCATCCATCACCAAGGCAACAGCCATCGCCAAGGCAGCAGCCATCACCAAGGCAACAAACATTCTCAGGCCCTCAAAGGACTTCTCCGAGGCTCAAGAAACTTTCCCTGGAGCAACCCTCATCGGTCATGTCACATCCGTTTACGTCACATAGCTTCCCGTCCGCATCCCAACCGTCCGCAACATTACTACCACAAACATCGTCCAATCGACGTTCTTCACTACAATCCTTGCCTCCCACAAGGCATCAGCAGCAGCAACAACAACTGCCGTTACGGAAGCTACCCTCTCCTGAAGAACTGACAACGATTCAACCTCTGTCACCATCCAGTCCACACCAGCAGTCCTCATCATTCTCGCTGTCCCAATCTGCCCCGTCCCAAACTGCCCCCATCTCTCAGATGTCCCCTCCTCCCCTTTCTCAGAAAAGTCTCAACTCATTGCCGCCATGGCAACAGGACTTGAAGCCCAGCAGCAGCAGGTCACCCCCAAAAGCAACAAGACTTCCCAATGGACATATCCGGAGGTCGAGACTGATCAAATCAGGAAAACCCAAAGGAAATGTGAGGTACATAAAGCAGCGTGACATAGAAAGATTTGGGGCCTAACAATGAAGAAATGTTTGATGTTCATAGAACTACCTCACTAAATTTCCCTTGATACATGTTTATATTTTAGCTAACCCAATTGTTTTAGAGAAATTAAACGAGTACTAAAGACATGTAGGCATAGAAAGACAAGAAAATTAGGTTACAGCATACTGTAACCATTGTCGTTTGGCAGTTTCACTGTATGTTCTTTACAACTGGTTTCAGATGTTTTCTGACTTAGTTAATAGCTTACGTATTTGTTAATTTGACACCACATTGTCCTCATTTTTTCTTCTCTGCATTCACAGGTTTGCTGACAATGTCCAAGTGAAAACATTTGGTGACACTTTACCTCAACCAGATGATACAAGACCTTCTTTTGATCTTGGACAACATGCTCAGTCTGCATTTACCTCTGATAACCAGATGCCAAACGGCGTTGATGAACAATTATTATCAAGACACCAGGATCTCATGTCTGTGTTAAAGAAGAACTATGGAGATGATGTCATGCTGGCCACGCCCGGCAACCATGTTGAGGAGATGATGCAATCCAATCACCCTTTGCATCCTCCTCCTAACTATACCAGTCTTGGTGGGATGGGTTTCTATGGTAACCAAGGAGGTCATCCCGGTGGGGAGGGTGCTGGTTTTACACCCCAGGGTACCGGACTTCAGAGAGGATCAGGGTTGAATGGTCCCGTATCACATCTGCCACCACCATCGATGAGGACATCATATCAGGATTCATTTGGGAGAAATGATCATCAAGCATTTGAAAGGTATGCTAAGTTCATTGAAAATAGTGAGAGATATTGGATAGTGAAAACTACTATCATATCACTGTTCATAAAACAAATTGTTTCCCTTCATAAACAATTTGTTTTATTTGAACATTTATATATTAATGCCTTGTTCATAAAGACCGCATATCTGCCTGTCTATGTCACGAAGGCTGCTTTTGTCTAACTGATGCAGTATCGAAACATGCTTTACTGGTCACATGACGAACCAGTCCGTTTGAGGACAATATACCCCTACTTGCAACTCTATTAGTTCTCTTTTCCAAGTGTGACCAGGGACGTGAGAGGAGACCCTGGCGTGACAAACACCACAAGATAAACATTCCTTGACCTCGGTCTAAACAGTGGCCACCCAAGGTCACAGCAGGGGGCCAAGGCAATTATTGTTTACATTAAACGATTTAGATGTGTGTAGGACCCTATCGATACATCTTTATTAGTTTTTTTTTATTCACGTACTTTCCTTATTCCGAGGTTGATTTTCTTCGTTCGAAATTGAAAACGAATTAACATTGGATTTCTAAATATAATATGCCTTTGAAAACTTGAAAAATATCAAATACAATCATTTCATTCCGATGTGCCAGTTACAGGCAGAGCTACTCTTACGTAATATCACAGCTGATGTTTATCATTTAACCCTGGCTCAACGTTCAGGCTAGCCAGCAGAGTTGAAAAGTTAGATAACAGGGATTACCTGGCCATGCAGGGTCGATAGTGCTTGGAAATGAATATCTTGGAGTTTCAAACGATGTTTTTTGATAGGGGGGTATCTTACCTGAGCTCAGCTCTGGAACTCAGGTCGGCTTGCAAACGAGGGGTTGACATAATGATATTGGAGATTACTTTTGCTATATATTTTTTTTTTAAAGAGATTGTAAATTTTATCTATATTTCAATACTTTTTATCACTTTCAGGCCTAAAAGGCCCCCCCTCGACATTTTTTGTGATAAATTTTTAATGCGAGAAGCTGTGGCCGTAATTTTTTATGACTATATTCTTTGAAGTCTCGCGCATTGTTTAACCCCAAATTTACGATGCCTGGGTACCCGGTTTGCAAGTTACAACCGTTTTTGTAACCGTGCATCAGACCCAAAATTGCTCCAAAATGTGATTTCATGTACAAAGTCAATGCAAATTGTGTTTTCAGCTAAAATTCATAAATGAGTGATTAATTTTGCTTTTATCTATAAAAATCATTTCATTTGCTGATATTTATGACCAAAATAAAGTCGCCGACAATTTCCATCGAAAAAGCAATAAAAACAAACAGGTAAAAAAACAAAGAAATACACTGTTGCTCATAAAGGTTGGATATTTTTTTATGCTGTCGAGCCACATCACTTTGCTCCGGCTTCAATTTCTATAACTTGTTTGTTCCTGCTTTCAGTTTTTGGTACCCTTGCTATATCTTGGACGTTCCCCCAGCCATTCCCGGGTATTCAAAAATTAAACTGTTTTTCAACCCCCACAATGTCCATTTTTTTCATTTTTTTAACTTTTGGGCCCCTTTTTTGTTTACCAGGCTGACCAAGGCCCCCTCCGTCCTACCCACAAGAAACGTGTGTGAAGTAACTGGTTGTTATTGTCCTTTGAGTTAGATCTAGGTTTATGGTCACAGACTTAGATTTATTGTCTAGGGGGAGGGTCAAAGTTTATTTTGATTGGGGTTCAAAATCGATTCTATTCATTTTTATAACATGGAAATTTCTGTCTTCCCAAAAATGTATTGTAGAATCTCAGCCAAACATAAATAATAATGAAAAATAGACTATGGTTATCATTTACAACCTTGCCAATAAGGCTGTAACAAAAAATTGGGGAAAACAATAATAATCAAGGGTTCATGATTTTTCTTTATTTCCTTTGTTTTGACCATAAAGGTAGGATAAAATATTTCAAATTTTCACCAATCTCACTTTTTATTTCAACCCCTCTCCTAGACAAGAGACCAAAGCCTGTGACCATTAACCTTGATTTAACGTAAAGAGCAACAACTGCCCTACATTTCAGACGCGTTTCGCGGGGGTAGGACGGAAGGGGATTGATCGGCCGGGTAAACAATAAAGGGGCCCCAAAATGGGAAAAAATGACAAAAATAGGCATTGTGGGGGTTTACAAACTTTAGATTATTTTTCACCCCTAGGAATTGTTGGGGAGTGTCCAAAATATGTCAAGAGTCCCCAAAAAGTGAAATCAGGGACAAATAATTTCAAGAAACTTAGGTCGAAGCAAAAAGATGTTGCTGTAGCACACAAGAAATATCCAACCTTTATGAGCGACAGTGTACATAAGAAATTAAAAAATCAATAAAATACATACGAAATTAATTTGGATACTGGATTTTTTTTTTCTAATACAATTGATAGGAATGCTATAAAGAACATTCACACCAAATATTAGCATTTTAGGAGCTATAATTAGTGAATTAGAGCAAAATGTTTGATTTTATGCATAAATTAACATAATTAATTCATTAACTCTTTGCCTGCCAAGTTCGACTATAGTCACAATTGTACTTATTATCTATACAATCGTAATAATTCATTTTCTCTGTAATGGC
>CALNVZ010002974.1:44502917-44576183 GCA_940671915.1 Paracentrotus lividus
TTCACTTTGTTCGACTCCAGCAAAATTTCGTATCTTTTAAAAGAAAACTACACAGGCATGTTACTCGGTCGACATAGAAGGGCGCCCTCCGCCCTGCTGTAAATTTCATACACTAATCAAAATGACTAATCTCGTACCCTGGACTTAACTCTATACCCTACCCTAAACCTAACTGTAAACCTAACACAAAACCCCTTTCAACATTAACCCTTCCCCTACATCTTATATGAATTAAAGCCTGGAGCAAATTTTGCCAGAGCATTTGTCAGTTCCCCATTGTAAAATCTATGTTTTATTTATTGAATTAAATAGAATTGATAAATAAATGGGAATGAATATTATCTGTATTTTCTTTTCTTTCAGCACAACTCCATTAGCCCTTGGCAACACATCAGGTCCATCCCACCAGCCTACCTCCTCCACCCACTCTGGACCGCCTCAGGGGTATGGTAGAAGACCACGCCCAGTTGGAGGTTCCCTTCGTGGTCCCATCACTACCAAGCCATCAGCCAGTGATTTCAGCAAGCTTTCTATCTCTGGTAACATGCAAGGAGGGGGATTCCCTGGAATGTGACATCACAGGTCTATCCCACCAGCCTACCTCCTCCACCCATTCTAGACCGCCTCTGGGGTACGGTAGAAGACCACGCCCAGTTGGAGGTTCCCTCCGTGGTCCCATCACAACCAAGCCATCAGCCAGTGATTTCAGCAAACTTTCTATCTCTGGTAACATGCGAAGAGGGGGATTCCCCGGAATGTGACATCACGCAGTGACCTCATTAACATTATTTCAGATTTCAGTATATGCTAAATATTTCGCGGTGGTTTTATTTTCGCAGATTTTACAACTTATTGAACCCGATAATTTTCACTTTCTTCTGTATAAACTGAATGCAAATACAGTAAATTCGCGAAAAAATATTCTTGCATTCTACCAGTCTTGAAGGAAAGTTACAAAAATATGTGGACGTGAAAAATAAGGCGTATACAATATTTGGTCAGAAACCTCATTCCACAGGAATGTCACTCCTTCCTACTTTTGTATCCAACCATATTGGATATGTACTAGAAACAATAGGTATGGGCGGAGTGATGCTGGCAATGAATCTCGGCGCAGTGCCTGATTAATGTTTCGGTCGAGCAAACCAATAGTTCTTGATCATGCGAGGAGCTCCATGTGAGAATTTGTTTTCATCAATGTCATATAAGACTCATTGTTGTCAATCACCTTTGAACAGAAGTATCCAGATTACAGCGCCAACCTACTGTCTAATTTAATATTGTTGCAAAGAAATGTGAAGATTTTGTCAGAGAACAGTTTTCCTATTCTGAAATTTGATAGGACTGTACTTTCACCCCTGTGACTTGGATTGGAGACCATGCTGTATGTATTGCACTCGTCAGTCATTCAAAATAATCAATTTCATCACCATGGGGTTTCAATTTAATAAAAAAAGAGCATTATATTGGGTAAAAGGAATGTACATGCATGCAAACTTGACAGAATATAATCCGGTCAACATGAAATGCATGGAGTCCTACACAAATTTGATATTTACCATACTAAATCTATGTCTTTCCACTAATAGCTATGCAAGGAATAATTTTTGTTCATATCTGCTTTTCTACATCTGGAGACATCGAGTTCCAACATCCTATTCATCAGAGCTATCTCAAAATAAATAGCAGTGAGCAATAGTTTTGTGTTCTTGTTCACATTATCAATGCATTCTTGGTAGAAAGGAAATATCCTTGAATGTTTTTCGTTATTGACTAGCTAGGCTGATAGCTATTTTGGTAGTGCTATAAAAATAATCTTTTTGTACATGGGTAATGTAATTGTCAAAAAATGCAAAAAATTATTGGAATTTTTTAAATGTGAATTTAGATATTAGGTAAATGGTAGTTTCCATAGTAAGGTACCTTCCCAAAAGATACAGCCGCGGCCCGCTGCGTGAACGCTGCACTGCGGCGCTTTATACAGGATGTACTAATCCCCTCCAATTAAGTCAAGGGAAGAATAATAGGGGAACGGTATATCCTGCCTAAAAGCCCGCTGTGCGGCATTCACGCAGCGGGCCGCGGCTGTATCTTTTGGGAAGGTACCTAACAAAGAAGTAATTTTACCTCTTTTTATTGCTTTTAACTAGAAACTGGGTCAAGTTGGGGGGAAAATGAATCAAGGCTCTATTTCTGGAGAAATAAGTGATAGCTTTGTAGAAAACTGACCGAGAATATTGCTATGTGTTTTATTGATCTCTAATTTGTTGCATCATTTTCTCTTTTTATTATATTTCACTCCGAGAAATATATTGGACAATTTTGCTGCAGAAGAATATTTACTAACCAATAATTGTTTGGGTTTGTGTGAAATAGCATATTTATTATTCTTAGATTGAAATATTGAAGATTTTATGATGAAGATGTATACAGAGCCAATATTTGTACATATTTTAGTCTTGATAATATATAAAGTTAAATTACTTTTTCCACTTTCAAATAGTATTTCTCTTGGATAAAATAATACTCTCACTGTGATCAAAGTAAAATAGGAACTATCCTGAACATATTTATTTAATCCTGTTTTGCTAAGTCATGAAAAAGGAAATGTGAATATATTATATAACATGTCGTCACCTTGATATATCACATTGAAAATATATGTGGATATATTTATTTATGCAAATTATGAATTACAATATTTATATTATCATTGGTTACAATGTATTAGAAGTACGAAGATTATAGAGAAAAGATTACAGAAGTGTGACGTTATAGCACCAAAAAGACAGATTTTACATTTCATTGGTTCATCGGGGGCCCCCAAGAAATACCTAATTAGCCCTATTGAAGTCAGTGTATCATTATAAACCTGGCCAAATTCACTTACTCCAATTCGGTCATTGAGTTATTCATGTGGTCATAGCCCCTGTTGACCAATTGCCACTGAATTTGGGCTGTGGATATTTTTCATCGCGCACTCCGCCGAGGTATGATATCTAAAACTCTATATCAAATTTCATTGTCATTTTTAATTGGTGAAATTAAAGTTAAGTTTAATGTTTCTTGTATTATAACTTCCTTACATGGATGATTGAGTGCCTTAGTGCTCCTCAGCCAAAGCTGGGGTAGAAATAATTGTGCACCTTGTAACAAACAATTTAGATAGATGGCACATACAAAGCTTTTGGTTAAACAGCCCTTAATTGCCCTCAATTTGCATAAACATACCTTCTTGGAAATATGCATGTTAGTAATGGTTTGCATACATGTCTTGGTTTTTCATGCAAGGGGCTGTTGATTTTAATTTGTGAAAATGTCTTAAATCACAAGCCCTGCTCCCCCCCAACCCCTCCTTCCAACCCACCCTCTCTGCGCCAAGGTGTATACTTTGTTCTGGCCAATCTGTTTCATTTTGTCCCCTACCCTCCCCATGTTTTTTGCTATTATGCCCCCCCCCCTCACTATATTTACTAGTATTAACTCCTTCATTGTGATTAGGCAGAACTAGTAGATTTGGATTTTAGAAGTACATCTGTATCGTTAACGCCTTGCAATTATGTGGGACGATTTATGCACTTCTGTAAAAAAAAAAATTGGACATATTTTCTATCTTGTTAATGTGTTATATGCCGTCCTGTTACATTTCTACAGAGAGACACATCTGAAATAGCAAGAAGGATTTAGGTATTACATTGGACTGTGAGCAGTAGATATATCTTGTTTCAGTAAAGGGCAAATGCAGTTGTGTTGGTTAAATTTCTTTAATTACATAAATACGATGTAGATCATTGAAAATTTGGTAATGTGCGAAAACTTGTCTTTGATATTGATATTAAATTCAAAGGTTAAAAAAATATATACCGCGGGTATATATGTTTTGTGTGCAAGAATTTAAGAACTTCTGAAAAGTGAGTGCACAGAATTGCCAAATTGTCTTTAAAATCACAACTTTAAATAAGCTTCATAATTTGATTTGGGTAAAAACTTCAGTTTTCTATAACATGTATCTGTGGTTGTATATTAATGCTACCAGGCAAACATTTGTTTAGTATGTTTTTATTGTGTAGAAATAATTTGCTCTTGCCAAATGATTTATGCTGACTAAGCCAGGTTAAGAATTTTGTTAGTAGTACTGTTATTAATCCTGATTTGATACTGTGTGTAATAAATAACAACTTTTTAGATCACCATCAGTCATGCTTCTGCCTTGTTAAAACTGTTTACATTTACGACTACAGTCTACTCCTGTACTGTTACAATAATCACAGACACAAGATTGCATTAGACAGGGCTCCCAGCCCATCAGGGAAAATTATTTTACTTTTTTCCAGTCAGGAAAAAGTCAGGGAATTTGATTTTAAAAATGCCTCAAATCAGCTCAGGGAAAAGTCAGGTAATTTTGATTGGCCCAAAAATCAAAAGTAAGGTAGTCAGTCGATCAGTCTGTTATATTTTGTTGGATATTAAAACAACATTCATTGAATGACTATGGCTATGTTTTTTTTTAGGGTAGCAAAACATGCGAAAATTGGAAATGGGTGTAAATAATTATCAGGGAATTTTGAGACTTCAACAGGGAAATATCAGGGAATTTTGTTCTCTTGAAAGAACAAGGCAATTTTCCCAATTCCCATATAAAACGTGTACTCATGACATGTCCATGAGCTATCTTAATACTGCCCAATGCCTCAATACAGGAGTAAACCAGGCATATTATTATTGGTATACCCGGTTGTTGTATGTCCGGACGGGTTGTTTGTCCAGACAAAGACGGCAATTTTAGGAGCTTTGTGATATGATGAATATTTCATTAATCTATTGAAAATAATATCATACAATATAACAAAGCACATACCGTATATTCACAAATATTTGCTATTTACTGCACAAATTTTGAGAAAATCGAGAGCAAAAGATGTTTTTATCTGCTTAAGTGTCCTGTAACATTAGGCCCCCTACATAAATTATTTAAAAAGGAGATTCTAAGTTAGTAGTCTATGTTCTTATATCCTATGATGAAAGAAAGACCTAACGTTAGATCCAGTCTTTAGCTAAGAAATTATAAGAAGGAAATATTGAAAACCAAGGCTTGGCATTTCATTTGTGTCCAGTCCAACGTTAGATCTAGATCTAACTGTTTAGATTTTTTCTAGAAAGTCTAACTTAGACCTAACGTTAGAGTCTACGCCAGTGTTGAAAACAATGAATAACAAGTCATAGGAAAAGAGAAAAAGAAAAGAAAAGGAAAACAAAGGAAAGAGAAGAAAACTGAACAATGAAATGCTATTAGATCTACTTATTAGTAAGCAAAGCAAAGAGAGATCCTTTTGTTTCTTTCTTGGAAATGTGGTGGCTCTAAAAAGAGCCGTTGGTTGCTGTCAAATGTCAGGCAGACAATTTAAGCACGCTCGCCACGGATACGGCGGGCCAGCTGGATGTCCTTGGGCATGATGGTGACACGCTTGGCGTGGATGGCGCACAGGTTGGTGTCCTCGAAGAGACCGACCAAGTAGGCTTCGCTGGCCTCCTGAAGAGCCATGACGGCGGAGCTCTGGAAGCGGAGCTCGGTCTTGAAGTCCTGAGCGATCTCACGGACCAGACGCTGGAAGGGGAGCTTGCGGATGAGAAGCTCGGTACTCTTCTGGTAGCGGCGGATCTCACGGAGAGCGACGGTTCCTGGCCTGTAACGATGGGGCTTCTTGACTCCGCCGGTGGCTGGGGCGGACTTGCGAGCTGCCTTGGTGGCAAGCTGCTTGCGGGGAGCCTTTCCTCCGGTGGACTTGCGGGCGGTCTGCTTTGTACGAGCCATTTTAGTTTCTGTTGCTGAAATTACAACTGATTTTTAAAAGTCCCGCACTCGTATTTATATCAAAGTTATGCAGTGCTGATTGGTCAATAACATGGCGACGAGTGATTGGGCCATTACTGTTAGAAGCGCGATTTGTGATTGGATACTTTAACGCTGTTGAAATATATTCATGAATTTTCGATCCGCATGAGTGTGATTTTGTACATGATCGAGCAATTAGACATTGAAATTTTGTTTCTTGTGAATGTAAATACGTATTCAATTAAAAATATTTCGCTGAGGATAGTACTAAAATGTGTATTTTAGTAATTTTAGTAGCTGAAAGATCCCAATTTATTATGATTTACGAGGAAATAAAGTACGCCGATTCGGATTTTTCACATTACAAGCGATCACTTTTGAAATGAATTATTCATTAGGTAACCAATTTCTCTTTTGGTTTATTCGAGAATATTTCAATATTATTTATAGTATTATCCTCACTATCAGAAAATAATTAATGTAGTAAGATAAACGCTCTAACCTTATCCTATTTTTCAGATCGTCATAATATCATTAATATGGATATAAGAGCACATATCAAGCGTTTAAATGTAATGTTGAATAATTCATCTTTATTCATGAGCGCAACGATCCTTCGCGAAATTTGTGTACAACTAATTTGCTCAAGCGTTTCTTTGATGTATTTGTGATATGCAAGATTTCATACATTAAACAATGAATTGATATGTTTGAAATCATAATAAGAATTTATTGTGACAAAATTTGCGTTTTCGGAACTTTTTTTGACGTTTGTGTGTTCATTTTGATCGAAACGAGGGCCGGTAGTACATGCATAAATTGTGACGTCATTTCGCTAAAAATGGTGGATCTTTCTCGTAGGTGGCTCACTTTGGATAAATAATTCTTTAGTACACTCACGTCCGCATACATGTTATATATACAGGAGAAATCCTGTTTCTAACCACAGATCATCTTCTGAACAATCAATCATCATGTCTGGACGTGGCAAAGGAGGAAAGGGACTAGGAAAGGGAGGCGCCAAGCGTCATCGCAAGGTTTTGCGTGATAACATCCAGGGAATCACCAAACCAGCTATTCGCCGTCTGGCCCGCCGTGGTGGTGTCAAGCGTATCAGTGGTCTCATCTACGAAGAGACCCGTGGTGTCCTCAAGGTCTTCCTCGAGAACGTCATCCGTGATGCCGTCACCTACTGCGAGCACGCCAAGAGAAAGACCGTCACCGCCATGGACGTCGTCTACGCTCTGAAGCGCCAAGGACGTACCCTGTACGGATTTGGCGGTTAAGAAGGAACTTCTTGTTCTCACGGCAAACCAACGGCTCTTTTTAGAGCCACCAAATTTCCAAGAAAGAATCATATGATATTGCTCTTTATTATAATACTAGGCATAATCGTGATTGAGGAAACCACCATTCACTTTGTACAGCAGCGCTTCATTCAGTCACGCATTGGTTTCCTCTTTCCACCCCCATTCACTTGTGTACAAGCATTTGAGCGAGTGGTTTCCGAAACGACGATAAGGCCTAATATTAACAGTTAACGTTATTCTAACATGATGAGAAATAGCAAACTAACCTAAGGCTAAATTGGACCGGATTCTAGAGATTTCATGAAGGGGGCGCGTGAGGATATAGGCGTATCCGAGGCGGTACCGTACATGAGCGTAATAAGCGGCTTTCGGAGCAGTACGGTAGCATGACTACGGAAGCTCTCCAGAGCAAAAATCGAACTGCGCATGCGCAACTCCCTTTTTGCTACCGTCTTCTACCCAAACAGGACGGTAGTCGAGCGAATTACCGTACGGTGTAGAATGACTACGGTAGGTAAAGTCTTGGTATGTTTTGTGCACATAAAATCAAAGAAATACATTTCAATGATAAACGCAAATGGAAGGAAGAAAAAATTAATAGAAATGAAAGTTAAAGGACAAAACAAAGAAATACATAAGAAATGATTGAAGAGAAGAGAAAAAAAAAGGATTAAACAAAGAAATACATAAGAATTCATAGGAGACAAGAGGAAAGAAGGATAAAACAAGGAAATACATAAGAATTTATAGGAGAGAAAAGAAAAGAAGGATAAAACAAAGAAGTACATAAGAATTTATAGGAGAGAAGAAGAAAGAAGGATAAAACAAAGAAATACATAAGAATTTTTAGGAGAGAAGAGGAAAGAAGGATAAAACAAAGAAATACATAAGAATTTTAGGGAGAGAAGAGGAAAGAAGGATAAAACAAAGAAATACATCAGAATTCATAGGAGAGAAGAGGAGAGAAGGATAAAACAAAGAAATACATCAGAATTCATAGGAGAGAAGAGGAAAGAAGGATAAAACAAAGAACTTATTCATAGGAGAGAAGAGGAAAGAAGGATAAAACAAAGAAATACATAAGAATTTATAGGAGAGAAGAGGAAAGAAGGATAAAACAAAGAAATACATAAGAATTCATAGGAGAGAAGAGGAAAGAAGGATAAAACAAAGAAATACATAAAAAATTATAGGAGAGAAGAGGAAAGAAGGATAAAACAAAGAAATACATAAGAATTTATAGGAGAGAAGAAAGAAGGAAATACATAAGAATTTATAGGAGAGAAAAGAAAAGAAGGATAAAACAAAGAAATACATAAGAATTCATTAGTGAGAGAAGAGGAAAGAAGGATAAAACAAAGAAATACATAAGAATTCATAGGAGAGAAGAGGAAAGAAGGATAAAACAAAGAAATACATCAGAATTCATAGGAGAGAAGAGGAAAGAAGGATAAAACAAAGAAATACATAAGAATTCATAGGAGACAAGAGGAAAGAAGGATAAAACAAAGAAATACATAAGAATTTATAGGAGAGAAGAGGAAAGAAGGATAAAACAAAGAAATACATAAGAATTTATAGGAGAGAAGAGGAAAGAAGGATAAAACAAAGAAATACATAAGAATTTATAGGAGAGAATATGAAAGAAGGATAAAACAAAGAAATACATAAGAATTTATAGGAGAGAAGAAGAAAAAAGGATAAAACAAAGAAATACATAAGAATTTATAGGAGAGAACAGGAAAGAAGGATAAAACAAAGAAAAAAAAAGAGAAATGGTAGACAAGATGACGAAAGAAAGACAACACAAAGTAATACATTTAAATGATAGAAAAGAAGGTAACAGAAAGACAAAACAAAGAAATACATAGGAATTGGTTTAAAGAAGAAGAAATACAGAGGAGATACACAGAAATGCTATTCACCGTCGTCTTCGCAGACTGCGAAAGCGCTTACAAGTCACGACGGTAGTGCGAGTGCGAGGAGAGTACGGTCGATTAAACCCACCGTCTTGTTACCTACCGTAGTGTTCCCGAAAGCTCATTATTCTTTTGGGGTGGGGCCTGGGGGGTCGCCGAAAAGAATTGAAAAGGGAGAAACAGAAAAGGGAAGAAGAGAGAGAAGAAAAAAAAGGGAGGGGGGGGACGAATAGAGGAAAGAAAAGAGCAGGGCTAGGGTCCCCAAATTTCCCTAGACTAAATATATGGGCACCAATAGGCCTACCATCTTAAATTTAGGGAGCACCCATTGGGTGTGTCATCTTTAAATTAGGGGGCATTCATTTGACATTGTAACTATTAAATTTAGGGGGCGCCATATCGACCTTAAACTGAGGGGGCGCCAATTGACCTAAAACATAGGGGTGCCCATTCGATTTTAAATTTAGGGGGGGCGCCAAATCGATTTTAAACTAATGGGGCGTCAAATTGAGCTTAAACGTAAGGGAGACAATTATTGACCTGAAACTTAGTAGGGGCGCGCCAAATTGACCTAAAAGATATGGGCGCCAATTGGATCTTAAATTTAGGGGGTGCAAGATTGACCTTAAACTAAGGGGGCGCCATATAAGCTAGAGGCGCCAAACTCATTCTAAACTAAAGGAGGTGATGAGCTGATGAATATCATCAATTCTAAAACGCTGCAAATTCCTTTTATGAGCGAATTTTCCCACTCGCCTTTTTATTTAAGGGTTATCCTATTAGACATATCAAAGAATATTCAAACCGTTTTGATGGACATCTCCCGTTCATGAGAAGCTAAACAAAATTGAAAAACCCTAAGACATGGCCTATGGGCTTGAAAGTCGTAAAGTAGCTAGAGAGAAAAAAAAAAAGAAAAAAAAATCGCTCGCGCTCACATTTGCTATTAGTAGGCATATTATCATTTTTGTTAGTAGTGTAAATACATAATATTCATCATAGCCTATACATTTTTTTCCATGAACTCACCGTTTAAAAACAAACAAAAATGGGCTTCATTTTTCCTCAGTGTTTCATCCCCCCAAAAGTACTTAACTTTCAAAAGAGGCTTCAAACAAATTCTTCTTTAAAATCCTTCAACATGGATTTAAGCCTATTTAGGCCTGTGTTTGCTAGGGGGGGGGCGCCATTTTAAAAAAAATGTACACAGGGGCGCAAAAAGCATATCGGGCCCCCAGGGTGTGAAATCCTGGATACGCGCCTGGGTAGGTACATGTAGGTAAGACTCAGTCGCTTTCGAGTCAGTCACTTTTTTTTTCTTGTTAATATTTACTGGAGGGAGGGGCGCGCGGCCCTCAAAATACCCTTGAATTTTAGACCTTTAAGTATATTCCCATTTTAGAAAAGAGTATCACGAATGTATTAATTTGCTTTCACAAAACAAGGTGAACCCCTCTAAATGTATATTTTAAAAAAAATAAGATCATTAAATATTGATTGATGGGGAAAAAATACATAGGCCTACATAAATAAATTTTTAAAAAATAAGTAAATATTAAAAAAGGTGACAGGGAAAAGATAATGAATTAAGCCACATAGAAAACAAACAAATTTTCTGTGTTCATCAAACCATCTTAATTTTTGCCTCGACTCCTTCTTCCTTCACCATTTTTTACTAGTGTGGGATAGAGCCAGCTCTCATTATTGGCAAATTGCAATAATGAGAATAGTAGCCTACAAGTTAACTTGTGCAAATTTCCTATTCTCATCATTACAACGCAAATCCACTCAGAATGAAATAACTCACGTTATTTATTTTTGTTTTTTCTGTGGTACAGGTTAAGGCTCTTTTTTACTTAAAAGAAAACTTATTCTTTCTTTTTCTTTTTTTATAGGCCAAACCAAGCCCCGCAAGAAAAATATTGCCCCCCCCCCAAAAAAAAAACAAAAAAAACAACAACAACAACAACCCAAAAATTTATCAACTTCTTCGAACTCTCTAGCTCTCTCATCTCGTATACCTTCTCTCTCCTGGTTTAGTCTTCTTATTCAAACTTAGTTAGGATCATCAAATTGATATATCGAGAATCTATTAATCTGTGATAAGGGAATGATGCCCTATATTTTTTATATTCATTGTGGCAGATATAGATCTAGTCATGGAACCAATGCTAAATCTAGGTCTGGATCCTGCGGTAATAGATACAGGCCTACTAGAGTGGCTATATGCTTTACTTTGCCTGATAATATAGATTATAAAATAGCTCTGTGATTTTACGCATCGTGGTTGGTCAAAACGCGTCACGTGTGCATGCTGAATTTTCGGTGCAATGCACCACCGTGCATTTTGCGGCGCAAAAAAAGTGATAACACATACATCCGGGTCTTTTCCGTGTTTTGTTTACTTTCTTGGATGACGATCGTGATGTAGATCTTGAGCTACTTACCAAAAATTCCAAGGGATAATCCCTTGGAATTTTTTTGGTAAGTAACTCAAGATCTACTAGAGCAATATCGCAATTTTATAAAAGCGTTAACACACTTCCCTGTATTGTGCGATTAAACGTAAATGCAGTGATCGCTCGATGCTTCGGATGGGGCGCAGCTGCACTCGCCTGCGGCTCGTTGCAGCGCGACCCCTATCCAAAGCTATCTCGCGGTGCACTGCATTCACCGCTAACGCACGCTCGGGCGTGTGTTAATGCTATACTCGGTACTAATGTGAATGAGGTGCGACAGGCAGGATAACGGAAAGAGCATAATTTGGAAAAATTGTAAGTTTATCCATCGTTTTATCTTTATCATTGAATAATGTATCATATTTTGGATATTGATATATCACGTTGACATTTCCTATTTGTATTGAAGGTGATTTTGTGTTTAAAGTGGCAAGAATTTTGTGACTAAAAAAGTTAATAAATAGAATTGCAAATTGGGAACAGGAAAATGAACGTATGGGACTGATACAGCAAAAGGCACGTCGTAGACGACTGACTCGAGAATCTGAGTTTGCATTTGATCACTCATATACTGTACGAGATCAATATAACAGAAGTATATTGACCTCGTATTGAATAAGGTACTTTTCGTTGTAGGAAAAAATGTAGACCCAGATATTAGGTTATAGCTAAGAAAATTTAGGATGATGGTGCATTAATTTTGATAACTTATATTCAGACTCACTTACACTTATTGCATGGTCAATTATTATTGACCTTGCACCGCCAAGTAGCTATACACGGCGGACGCTCACCCCTGAAACGCACGATTTTTTTGCCTTGTTTTTAAAATCATCAGACGTTTGTACTATTCAAAAAGTGTCCTATATTAAAAGTTTAGATCTTTTCTAACTCTATAATATGTAACTACTTTTTTTAGTTTAAAAAAAATGTAAAAAAAATTGGGAAAAAGCTCACCGCTTTGTGTAGACGTGTTCTCCGTGTGGGATCTTGCAGGAAAGAGAATTTTTCTATAGAGAGCGTTAGTCTCGTATATAGGCGTCTTAATTACACTCAAAGCAATGAGCTTGATCTTTACTCGTTGGATCAGGAAATTTATTTGTTTCAAAACGAGATTTGTTTGATAAATTGGTCTGCAAATTATTTGCCCCCCCCCCTCAGGCAGTTTCAACTTTTTCTCCTCTCAATCTCATTAATCCTATCTTCTGCTTTCTTCTCCGCCCCCCCTCTCTCTTTCCCTTTCCTGTTACATTTTTTTTCCCCGCCACCAATGGGCCTTCCTACATGATTTGGGTGAAAAAAAAACACTTTGCAGAACGTTGATGGATCTCAGGCACGTATCCAGGGTGGCAAGCTGGCACTACCCCCCCCCCCCCTTTACAAAAAAAAATAAAAAAATAAAAAAATAAAAAAAATAAAAAAATTGATGACCTTTATGATGGGCAAAAAGCGTTTTTTTTTTTTGTTTTTTTTTGCCCATCATAAATCCCCCGCCTCCCCCCCCCCCAAAAAAAAAATAGAGAAAAAAAAAAAGTAAAGTAAAAAACGGACCAGCTCGATTTGTTTTATTTATGATATGGCGCAAAAAAATAAAACATCTAACGTAACCCCCCCCCCCCCCCTCCAAAAAGAAAAAAAAAAAAAAAAAAAAAAAAAAAACATGGAAAGAAAAAAAAAGGGGGGCAATATATGACAGGGTAAAAAAAAATGTGGGTGTACCAGAAGTGTAGAATTCAAATTTTGCACGCCCCCCCCCCCCCCTCTCTTGTGAAATACTCGATCCGCCATTGTATCTTTTGTAAAGATCAGTACCGGTTGGGACTGGTGGGACTACCTGAATAAATTCATTCGATAAAAAATCTTCTTTGGGCCTGGAAGAAATCTAGTCCCGTTATGAGGTCAATTGAGTTCCGCGGGGTCAATCTTGTTTACAATTTGTAAACAAACATCGTCAATTACACGATAGTCAATCACAAAATATTATCGTAGTATTCTAATGCTTTATTGAATGAGTTCTGTCCTCTTATTATTCAAGTTCGTTAGGCTGCAAGCCCTCAACGTCGCTCAACGTTATTTTAGCTGGTGCGTGCAAATACTGATCTCATTCACTGAAGTGGCTGATAGGAAGTACAGAATACGACTGAAATGTAAGCACCTCAACAACTTTATTCATCCGTACTGCTGCCCAAGACACAGAATTTTTAGTGATAGATCAGGTGAGTGTGAAATTTATTGTCCATTGTAAATATAGTGGTGGAAACGGGTCAAAAAAGGGAATGGGTGGCCGATGGGGAATGCGTCAAATGCCTTCAGTCTCGTGTCAGTGTATGTCTGCACGCATATGTGATTCAGACTATGATTTAATACTATAGTGGGGAATTTATACTATATGAAAGATAGAAAAATAAAGAGAAACTCACCGCTGGTCCTGGTGCATGTCACGTACGTTAGTAAAAGCGCCTTCAATGCGTGTATACTGTTGTGCAGTCTATGGCGCTATTGTTAAGAGTCGTCGCAAATCAACTTCACCCTGAGAAAATCGGCATTTTTTAAAAACAAACTCGGACCACACCGTAATTACTTTATGTCGTGTGCGCTGACCCACATGATGTAATCGTACTTACTGAATCCATCACTGGGTAGAAAACTGAAAGACTAGTACAATTGTTGACATTGTTCTAGTTGAAGCAAGAACAGTAAAGGGAATTTTCTTGGAAATACATCTATGACGTCTGGTTTGAACTGTCAGTCTTTTTTAAGTCCTCATTTTTTCTTGTCCTAAATTTTTCTTTTCCTCTTTCGTATTCTTTCCTTGTCGTTTCCATAGTCATCTTCTTTATTGTTGTTGTTCTTTTCGTCTTTTCATTTTATTTATTTATTCTTTTATTATATAATTATTTTTTGCACCCCCTAAATTGCCGCCCGGGGGCCACACGCCCCTTCACCTCCTCATACGTTAGATAGTCACTCCTGGCAGAGCGTTGCAGCTCTTCAGAATATCATTATATAATTATATATCATTATATATCAAAAAATACAGAATACAAAATTGATTTTAAAAGGGGAAAAAAAGGGAAGATCATGTAAAGAACGACTTGAGCCTACCCCTATAGCTGTTATGGTACTCTTCTTGAGGGCCGAAGGCGGATTTTTATTTATTTATTTTTTTTTACACCCCCCCCCACCACTTATCACGTGGCCATATTAAACGTGGAAAAAAAAATCTGATGTACTTTTTTGATCGTCATGCAGGCGTGATGTCAAAAAAATTGATGTACCTTTTTGTCCACTTTTGCAGATTTCGAACCCACCCGTAAAAATCCTACTTAGGGGCCTGCTATGTGCAAAACATTAACATGGTTATTACTTAAATATAAATCTCTCAGCTTTGGAGAAAAACTAAGTCAAGCTCAGTGAGTTTTTAATGGATCGGTAGTGAGCTGGCCTATCACCGGAAGTAATCTTACTCGACTTTACTCCACGAAGTCCCCCCCAAAAAACAAGGCCCTGTATTTATATAGGGCCTTGAATTACACCGCACAGCGCCCTCATAAGACGTAAGTTATATAAGTGCATTGCATGCAGTACATTGCATTCGTCGCTACAGAAACCGGAATTTATTTTGGATCTATCCAACTTTAAACCTTTCTGATGACATCGAGTGGAGACAGACCCCCAAAAAGGTTATAGGCAACAAGGAAGGATAATTGGTACGTAAAAATATACATTTGTTGTGAAAATATTAATATAAAAATGTAGTTATGCACCTATAATTAGTCACTGTATTTGATAGTAGTCCCACGTAGTGGTGCTGCTAGCGTGCATTTGATGATTTGTATAGTATACCCGGTTGTTGTGTGTCCGGAAGGGTTGTTTATCCGGACAAGACGGCAATTTTAGAAGCTTTGTGATCAATATTTCATTAATCGATTAAAAATAATATCAAACAATATAATAGATCTAACAGTTAAAGCACAAATAGCTGAATGAATAGACCCTAGTCCTAAGTCGTTAGAAACAGTTAGATCTAGTCACAAATATTTTTGCTGTTTACTGCACAAATATTGAGAAAATCCAGAGCAAAAGATGATTTTATCTGCTTAACGTTAAGTGTCCGGACAACGGACCCCCCCCCCCCAACCTTTACTGCGAGTTATTAGCATCAAAACATGAGGTGCCTTCCCTTTTCCAGACAAGAATGTCAAAATTATGGAATAAAAGATGGACAAACCTATTTTATTTATTAGTTTATGTTCTTACAATATACTAGCCAGATGTCTATCCTCATTTTTTCTGATGATCATAAAGCAAAAAAATGACATCAGAATTGCTGTTACAGTGTAGTTAAATGAGTCACATTCGCGGTGATTAGTTTGCAACACGCATGCGCGACATCGGCAGCAGCTATATACTCTGTAGATCTACACGCTAGTAATTTTGACAGAGATCGGAGGAGACTCTGCTCTGAAATGGACTGGAAAATACAAGATTTCTTCAAGTGCACACAATTTTTTTAGGAATATCTGATTTGCATCTAGTCTGTTTAGGTATGTGACATTTAATGAATTATATTTTTGCTATATTTTACTGATTCTTAGTGGTATTTTTAACCATTCCAAATCGCACTTTAAAAATTTTGAAGGGTTTCTTTCAGGACGCTGCCACTTTGTGGCAGCGTCCCAGGGCTACCCCCATCCTATGAGTTGAACTTTGAAGTTTATGGATTATGCGGTGCTATCATTCATTTTGCGATCCTTTTGTTCTAGAACGTCTAACAGGTTATGTCCTACCTTGAATTTTCAATTATTATTTTGTTTTTAAACTAGGGTCTAGATCTAGACTCTACTAGTCTAGACCTAGGCATCGCATTTTGTTTCATACCCATTTCGCACAATGATAATTGATATCATCCAAACAAATTCAAATTAATCCCTGCTTGCATCCAGCTTTACCAAAACTCCTTCTTCCCAAGGATAGTTGCAGCATGGCTCCCTCATGAAACACTGGCCTCCACAACAGTTGGGGCATTTCCAGACATGCCAAGACTAGGTACTCCCAGATAAAAAGAAAAAAAGCTCTGACAGTCACAAATCATACATTTAAAAAAGTTCAATGTTTCATTTAGCATGTACATGACTTAAAACTCACTTTAAAATCTCAGAAAGCTAAAAAAACCAGCTAAAACAGCTCACTTACCGTGTTGAAAATTTCAATGAGAAAGCTGTCTCTGCATGAGCTATTGATAGTCCAAACGATCATCATGTGTGCGACATGCGTGCACGCACCATGGTGAGCCCTTATGATAGGGCTTTTGTACAGCAGCAGGCACGGGACATGCCGACACGCGCAGAAAACGAGAGAAATTCACGGAAAAATCAAAGGAGGACCGTTTGACTGTTACTTTGACAAGCCATTTCTATGCCTCTAAAATCTAATTGTTTGTTTATTCGGGGACGATATATCAAGGACGTATGGATAGACACATAAATAAACAGCCATAAAATGCCAAACACTCTGATTTAACGACATTTGTTGCCACTCAAAATATAGGGGGAAAAAACAAGGTAAGTTTTGATAACAATGCCTAAAAAAGGAGTACTAGCACTTCATAACATTTTCAGGGGAAAATTTCTGGGTTTAGGAGGTTGATAATGACTTTTTCCGTTCGTTACACTCGTAGACATGACTTTTATAATCAATAATTCTGGGGCAATTACAAAATTAAAAAAACTCTTGAAAACCAAGGCGCTGCATTCGCTTTTCCCAGGCGATATCGGAAGTGTCTTTTGTTCTCGAGATACCTATTTTTGTGTACCAATTTGCATGTGCGCGAGAGCGCCATCTTGCATTTGTGGGGGTACCTACCAAGACTCGAGTTTAAAAACAAAATTTGCGTGAGATCATTCGCATCGGGTTTGAAAGCAGTGCGCACGCGGCGCGCGTTACCACATGTGCGTGATAGATCCTGTCAGGTATCGATGTAGAGGTAGAAGTAGAATTATCTTACGATCTTTTACGGCTTGAAATTCTAGCCTGAAATTCAAGGCAGTTACTACTCAATTTTGTTAACTAGTATCACTTAACCGTATGCAAATTAAGCTCGTTCTTACGAACAATAGTGGTGTCTTTGATATGCAAACGAGTTTGCTTTAGTGTGCTTGCATATAGGTGGAGTTAGAAAAATGTGTTTCGTCTAATTTCTATTTGGTGTTACACCACTTATAGTGAGATAACAAACTGGTAATTAGATGAAAATGCACTACTTGACAAGTTGTTTATTCGACAAATCAGCATTAAACCAAGTGTGTATGATACCCAGCAGAAATTAGGAAAAAAAATGATTATATATAGACCATGTGGTATTGACATTCAGACTAGAGAATTGGACCAACTGCTGTTACACCATTTGGATATAAACCCTTTAACTTTGATTTGTTTCTTATTTAATAGCATTGTCCTCCCATGCATCTGCAGATAAATGAACATCATCTTTATGTCCTTTGGTATATTGTAGATCTGCTTTATCCTTTCTTTTCTTTTTTGTTGATTTGACGGATGTTTAAGATGCTTTGATTGGACAGACAAAAGAATGTCTTTGTCACAAGTCTACACTCCACTGCTACAACGGGCAAGCTACAGCTGTCTTGTGTTGCCCAGGGTAACCTGCTGTCTTCCACCACTGTACAGAAAGGGCGCATCCCACCTGCAGCTCCATTCAACATTAACAACATCATCATCATCAAGTACTCACAATGACGTTTCAAGTACACTTCATGGGCAGTCAAGAACTTATGCAACAACCGGCCGTGGACAACAGTATGACTTTCCGAAGTCCATGGAAAAGAACAAGACAGGGAAATATGTAGATCTTGTACAAATGGTTGGCAAGCACAGGAAAAGATACACCAGTATATATGTATGGGGCTTCACGTACACTGGAGCCCTGGGTGTACCTGCCTACTTCTTCCCAAGTCAGAACAAGAATCCAATCAGGAAACCCAAGAAATTTCAGCCGATTCCATACAAGCTCAAGTTTGATGAAAAGGTCAGTTTGAGGTATCCTCTTGGCAGGTCCATGGTAGCATTTCACTCAGTATAATTCAAGTTCAACAACATCCCATTGGAAAGCATGTCATAAAATAAACATACATCTGAAAGAGATGTCAATGAACTTTTATGCTTTCCTTTACATGTACAGTCAACCTTACTTAGGATAAAATTGTTTGGACTGAAGAAATAACTCTTAAAACTCTACTTGTAAAGTTTTAAAAACAATAGAATGTAAAGAGAAGATGACATCACAGTTTTGTGAAAGGCGGCCCAGCTCATTAGACGTAGAAAGTAAACTCTATTTTGAAAATGTATTGAAAGAACACTTTATTATGAATATTATTATGTGCATTATCATAATTATTTATTTTTTAAATGATGGTTATTTTGAAAAGATCAAATGTAGATGAATGCCATTGCAGGCGGAGGGAGGGGGGGGGGGGGGGGGGGGGGGGGGGAGGTGAACAATAATAAATATTTTGAATGATAATGAACTGCAATTTGCATTTCAGAAATACTGGTATTAAGGCCAGAACTAGTAGTAGGGGGATCACTGTAAAGTGGTTCACCTGTCCTCCGAATACAAAAGGGGTTTAGTAATTGGACTCTCTCTTCTCATCCCAGCATATAATGTGACATGGAGATTGATAGTAATCATGAATTTAACATGGTTATTCATTTTCAAATCCTGATCAGATCACGACTGCAGCCTGCGGGTATGGGTTTTCACTGATTGGTTCTCACACGCAAGATACAGGCAAGGTTTGGGGTATGGGCATCAACACAAACTCACAGATTGGATACCATCCTAAGGCTATGACAAGTGGTAAGAATAACTGAAGAGTGAACATGCAAAAGGGACTAAATCCACTTTTATAACTTCAGAGGAAAGGGCATTTGTTTACCAGATTTTTTTACATGCGTCTATGAAAAAGAAAAATTACTAAATTAATTTTCTTACAGTTGCAATCAACATTTAAGAAAATCCTTTTGTTCAAAGATGGGTACGTACCTGAAAAATGGCCTGCTATCAGTTACATTATTTTCATCAAAAGTTGATTTAGGCTCTTTTGCATGTAAGCTCTTCAACTTCTGAAAGGCAATAAGTGTCTTTGTACATTTTTTTTTTTTTTTTAGAAATTGATAGACAAGAGATATCAGTCATCCTAAATTAAAGTATTAATGCCAGTGTCCTGTATCTGGATGCTCATGCTTTACTCTCTTTGCAATAATCACCTCCCGTTTTCTGTAGAGTTGAAGAAATTCATTTGGAAGTAAATGATATTGCAGTTGTTAATTTTCATGCCTCTGCAAGAGTTCAGAGCAGAATCAATATAAATTCTCTTGCTATGAAAGAACAATACTGTTAAATGGAATTTGATCATAATATATTATATAATTTTTTTTAAATGGATATAAATATGATGTTTAATTCCATTGTTGGAAATTATATCTTTGGATAAAATGTCATTCTAGTTGACTGAACCACACAATCAAGATCCACTATTTAGTTTTCAGAAACTAAATGAGGAAAATGAGCTGTAAATGTGTTGTGTATTGATATGCGTTAGGAATACAGTCTGTGTCGAAAAAAAATATTTAGGTGTGAAATATGTGTTAGGAATATACAAGGTCAGGCTGCGAGCAAGGCTAGCAGCGAACATGTGTATGAAGTGTGTAGAGTACAACATGGTGTGAATAAAGTTAGTTCATAGTTTACAATTAGTCTTCCAATTGCTGATCATTTACTGTTTGATTGAAGATGTAAAAATATGTCATTAATTTTCACCCATTCACAGTTGAAGGAATGCATACTATCATATCCCCAACTGAAATCACCCTTCCTCTAACGAAGCCCAGGCAAACCAGAGTCTCTCAGGTATCATGTGGTCGATCTCACTCACTCATCCTCACTGATGAAGAAGGAGGTATGTTAATTTACCATTTGGTCTATAACCACTTGGTCTTATTTCCGTTTGGTCTAATCCAAGCCAATTTATGCTCTTTGCACAAGAAAAATTTACTTAGACCCCATACTACAGGTGGGGACTAAATGGCAAATTTGATGATCATGTACAATGCTAAGATGAAGAAGTAGCATATTTACAGTTATAGCAGTGCATCAGTTTACTTTTGTTTTAAACCATCATTAACTAACTTTGTCACCCTTTTTAGGGAGCTGAGAGAGGGTATGACATTTAAAAAAAAACAACTACAGTCTGACCTCGCTTTTCTGGTCATGTTCGGACTGGCACCCATCCGTTTCAGTGATATGGCCGGTTGTGAGAGTTATCCATAGTTTAGTTAGTTTTTCCATAGAGAGAATCTGTCCTCAGGTCATAGCCAGTTGATAGAGTTCTCTGGTTAAATGATGGCCGTATTTAAGCGAGGTCCTACTGTATTGAGTATTAGGAGGTTTCTAATTAATATGTCTTGTCTACTGTACTCTTAAAAGAACCTACCCACAATTTAAAATTTAGGTTATATGTAAGTTGAAATCACTCAATAATGTATACCCAGAGAAAATGGTCTTAGAAGTTTGGAACAAAAGAGCGCACTGGCTAATCTCTCTTTCTGGTTGCCAAGCAAAACAGATGAATCCAATAACGTTTATGTAGGGATTAAAAGATTGAGCTAAACCAGGGTGTGTTATTTAATGAATAACACCCCCTGATTAAACCCTATTCAATACTTTCCATACAAATCAAATCAATAGGTTTTGACTACCCTTGATTCAATATGATGTACTGTATACATGTACAAGCAGATGTTCTTTGAAAGTAGATGCTTGCATGGTGGATTTGAAATAAAAACAAGAAAATGTATACAACTGCACATTACAAAAACTTGAAATGCTTGATTCTTATTCTTTATACAAAAATGAAAAGCCCCTTCAAAATATGAACAGATTTGGTCATATTCAAACGTGAGTGACACAACATTTGGACTGATAGAAGGGCGCATATCTTTGCACTTGTACGTTAGGAATGGATCATGACTACCATATTATGTATAATGTAGGAGTGGCATGTGTCATTATCAGTTGGATTTAAATTTTACAATTGGTCCTGGAAATTATGATTAAAAAACAGTGCGTGAGTGACACGACAGAAAAAAGACATGGGTTTCTGACAATCATTGGTTATGGTTGGATTTGTGCTCAGGTAGATCTCTAAGGGTACCATAGGTGCTGGTATATGTGTATGAATAGTGTACCTCTCCGACATTTATTATGTTTATCAATCATTCCCTCTCTGTGGAAAATGGTCCACCTCTATGTGTCGTGAGTGACACGACATCCCAAAATGTGAGTGACTCAACCAGTGCCTTAAATTCAGCATTTCAAGTAAATAACTAAATCCATATTACCTGTATTTATATGCCATGTTAGAGTAGTCCATGAAAATTACTTTCAAGCAAAAAAAATCTTACAAAAGTGACTAGTTATAAGAATAAGAGGCATTTAAAGCACCATAGTCCCATACGTGCAAATTCCTGTTTGCTCAATTATTCAGCATAAGAAAACTGGATCACATAATGTTTGTGTTGTAAAGAAACCTTTGTGTTGATTTCAGATCCTAATTTGCATTTTCAAATGCACAGCGCCACATTGAAATTTCAGCTAAATGTCCCACTTCGTCTGAATATGACAATATATGAATATTAAAAAGCTTCTCATAAACAGATTTGTTCCTAAGGAGAGTCGTAAGTAGGTAACTTTGGATTTGATCGATGTATTACTACCAGTTCACCCAATATTATATAAAACCAGAAAATTAATAAATTTTATGCAAATCACATTCCCACAAAATGACTTACCTTATTGCCATGTTTAGGACTAATTGGTGATTTTGATCTAGTGAGTTACATATTCTTATTTTTACTATAAACTACAAATGCTCTATGCAAATTCGTTGGAATATATGAGAAAAGTCTTGAAAAAAAAAATTGTATTGTAGATTTTAGTGTTTTGACAGTATTTTTGACATCATTGTGCTTTTTCTCTTATATAGTGTACAGTCTTGGCAACAACTCCCATGGGCAGTGTGGAAGACCTATCATACCACAAGAAGATTATAGGTAAAAGATAAGTTATTATGCAACACATTTTTTAATTTCGCTTGCTTAGCAATAAAAGCACTGCTTCTCCAACTAATGTTATTTCTAAACTAGTTTTATTGATGTACAATGTAGTGTAATGTTTGACAAAGGCGAGTGTTGTGAAACTGAGGAAGTTTATTCTTTAGGCCCCCCTCTGTTTCATACACATACAAAAGTTTTATTTCAAAACATTCTAAGTTTCACAATTTGTGTGTCTGCTTGATATATTAGGCATAATAGTTACTAGCACAGTAATTTTGCAACAGATCCCTTGTTTGAAATTAAGATGCGCAAGTGCCCTATGACCAAGTTAGGACTTTCATCCAAAGTTCTCCAAAAAGTTAAGATTGATTTTTTCTCAGTAGCCTCATTTGGAAACCAGGTACAGTCATGGATTAGGATTTTGATATGATTAAGAGTAGTGTTAGGGCTAGGGTTAGGATTAATATAATCATCTTTGGAGCATCCTGTACATGATGAGGCTACCTAGAAAAAGTCAAATCGTAAATTTCTATCAATCATAAGTCTTTGTGGTACACCCCACAGGTCACTTTTTCTTTTAAAACACTTCATTGCTGTTAGATAGAATAAAACGAGCATTCATTTCGGATTTTTTTTTTCTCCCGATACTGAGAAAAATCTAATATTTATAGTTACAAGGTCAAATTGAGGTAACATTCTAAAGCCTCTGTCACTTATCACTCGGGGCCATAATGCTTGTAAAAAACATCATTTTTGCCCATGTTTGTGTGAACCTCTCTTTAACAAAAATGGGACAATGGTGCTTTTTTTTTACTCACCATACAGGTAAATTGCCAATTGGTCTAAACCCACTTTGACTAATGATTGTTTAGCCTCATCCCACTTCGTCTAATTCCAATTTGTCTATAACCAGTTTGTCTAATTAGTCTTATGCCCGTTTTGTCTAATGTCCAATTGGTCGATTCCTGTAACTGACTGGATATATACCAAATATTCATTAGGGAATTAGACGAAAAGGCAATTAGACCATTTGGCTGTAGACGAATTGGTAATTAAACCAAGTGGTCATTAGACCTAGTCACTTAGTGAGATTTAGACAAAGTATGTATGAGACCAATTGGCAGTTAGACCAAACTGTTAGTAGACCATATGGGTTTAGCCCATGTGATATTAGACGATCAGAGAATTGGGCCAACTACTGTTAGACCAAGTGGATGTAACTGTACAGGCCCTATGACTGATATGTGATCAAGGCTTATTGGGTTGCATGAACCCTACTAAGTATTATAGTAATTTGAATATGTTGATCGTGTAGAACTATGTACTCTATGACTGACAACATTGCATTTAGTTTTATCAAGACCTGCTTTTCAATTAGAATATGAATTGAGGTTCCTGTGCATGACACCGTTTAATTGAATTATTTCTTTTGCAGCTCCAATAAAGTTATTCATAAGATTGCAGGAATAGAGGGGAAAATAAAACAGGTAAGAAATGAAATCGTTATTCTATTTTTTATAACTGATTATGTTTTTACACTGACAAATCGCAATACTGTACCGATGCTACTTCTAAATCTAAATATTAAAAAAAATTATCTAAAAATGCTTAAATTATTTGATAGGTTTATTAAACTGTCTTATCTAAGCAACTCCATAACTAAAAATTTGTAAACTAAAAATAAAAATGTAAATCTTAACTTTCCTTCAAGTGTCATTAAATTTCACCTGATTTAAGAGAGAAGTTAGTCAATATATGCCCTGTAGTATGTCAGTTACTTTTGATTGACAGGTTGTATATTGCACTGGAAATACCAAAAGTGAAAAACTCACTCAAATAATTTTTAAATTTACACAACAAGAGATATAACAATAGGCAAGCTTGTACATTACAGGATGGAAGAAATTTACAAGAAATACTTAATGGTTCTCTTAATTGAACTTTGTAAACAAGTAGGAATGTAATTAACAATAAAAGAGTGAAGTTATTTGAAGTGGCTAAAGTTCAAAAGGTCATCATTTGTTTTGCAATGACATATTTATATTCTATTTTGAGGAATAATGTTAATATCCATCAACAAAGTTTCCTGAAAAAAAAGTCCATTGGTTGAAGCAAAATTCAATTTGCAATATCGTGAATATATTTCATATTGGGATTCAATATTCTTATCAAAAGAAATCAGTTAGAAATATTGTGAACATACTTCACATTGGGATTTAATATTCTTAAATGCAGGAAATAATACTACCTTGCTTTATTTCTATACTCTGCAGATATCTTGTGGTCATGATCATAGTCTGTTCCTGACGGAAGATGGTCATGTATACAGCTGTGGATGGGGTGCTGATGGCCAGACTGGTAAGATACTTAATCACATCGAACAGTATCATTCCAGGGACATTCAATGTAAATATGTCTGATTAAATGGCATATTTTTTACTAAAGGTCAACAGACTCAGTTCTGTTTTGGTTTGGCGAGGCTCAGCTAGACTGAGAACTTAACACACAGATTAATCAGGAAATTTTCATGGAGTTTATAATCAATATGGGTTTATTGTAGATTCTCATATACCAAGTCAAAAAGCAGATAATAGGTTCAAACAATCTAAATGTGATCATCCTGATGTATTAGCACCATGTAGAGTGATGGAATCATATACATGTCAATATACTGTGTATACTGTAGTTAGATCATATACTGTATAAACCATACATTTCACCGGGGGGGGGGGGGTTACTTTTGTGAATTTCCTTGAGTTCATCCCTGTGAAAATTTCCATTTCAATATAAAGCTACTTTATAGTAATAAAAAGATCACAAAAATCATGAAATTATCCACTTGCTAATTTCCCTAACTTGTCTAAAATTGTGAAACATTATGTATGTGAAAATTATTGCTTGTATAGTAATGTCCACTTATGCTATCATCAAAGAACTTTGCCCTGGTCAGTATGAACTTATGAAATAATTTTTTTTTCTTTCAAGGAGTTATTTTTCATGGAGGAGAAAATCGAAGTTTTACAGCCTTGGTCTACCCACAGTGTAACTGATTAGAGTGATTGGTTGACTGCTATGCCAGTGTTTCAAGCTATGTATTCTTGCAAAAAGACTTTCCTTCACATGGGGCTTCTATTTAAATTCATACCCTAAAGACAGTACTTGCTATTGGACTTTACACCACTCTTAATGTTGTTTTCTTTCAGGTTTAGGATATTACGAGGATACCCATATACCAACCCGTCTTGAAGGGGATATTAAAAATGAACATATCACACAGATCAATACCCTTGCAGATTGCTGCCTTGCCATTTCAGGTAAACATCAATACAAAGGTTATGGTCTCCTCCTCTCCGCATTCGCATAAATGACTACTGAATTCACTCTGTCCTGTAGAGTATGGAAACCCGGTTCACATTGACAATAGAAAGAGATACTTTATGTCTGCTGAAAGTGAGAATGGGATTCATGTTATGTAAAATTACATAGGTTGAAGCCTTACTTACTCCTAGCTGATAGTATAATGTATATAATGTATAGGCTACACAGATAGTTGAATTACCTAAGTTACGAATAATCTGTTCTGACGTACAGGCTGGTGTTCCACCAAGTCATTCGTAAGTTATAAACAACTTTACAAAACGTCTGGTGATCAGTTCTTGTGCTAAATGATTGACAATGTGATTTTCTCTAGCACTCAAGAACATGTTCCAGTCATTTGTAAAACCATTTAAAACTTAAAAGGGGACCAATACCCAAGGAAACAAACACTTTTAACAATGAGACGAGCAATTTAAAAAAAGTTTCATCAAAATCGGTTATAAAATAAGAGAGTTATAGAAGTTTGAAAAGTTTTCTTGTACCTTCTATGGGGATCCTCAAATTGGCAACATCGGCTTCAAAATGGCCGATTTTATGGACAACCCTCAATTTGTTTTGTACACAAATTTTCAGATTTTCCCCATTTTCTTTCAAAATATATCTTGCCTCCTGAGCTCAACATATGTTGTGTGAAATACATTTTACCATGACATATGTTGAGCACAGAAGTAAAAAAGACATATTTTGAAAGAAAATGGGAAAAATCAGAAAATTTGTGTACAAAACAAATGGAGAGTTGTCCATAAAATCAGCCATTTTGAAGCTGATGTTGCCAATTTGTTACAACAAGACTTTTCAAACTTCCATAACTCTCTTATTTTATAACCGATTTTGATGAAACTTTTTTGTTTGAATTGCTCCTCTCATTATACTCTATCCTATAAAAGTGATTATTTCCTTGGGTATTGGTTTCCTTTAAAACCAAATTGGTGAAACACACAAGGTGCATTTTCATCTCCTTTGGCTAAAAATTGATATTTTTTAATAGAATATTGTAGATTTGCATGTCACTTACATTTGTGAATGGTACTTTTAGGCCATGGTTTGAGAGGGGTTGAGATTCTATTTTCAAGATCTGTTATTGTATTTATATTTATCAGATAAGGGAGAATTATTTGGATGGGGGAACTCCGAGTACAATCAACTCAGATGCGTGACTGAAGATACACAAGTCTACACCCCTACTCATCTACCCTTCAAAGAAGTAGGAAAGATCACTAGCGCTGCCACTGGAGGAACAATATGTGCCTTAACAAATGGTGAGTTTTTGATTGATTGACTGAAAATCACATCAAATTCTTTCAAAACATATAATGATATCAATTACTTAATTAATGAATACAGTATACATTATTATATTAAAGGGATGCAGTAACATTGAATGATATTCAAATCACATTTATTTGATTTAGCTTATTTTGTCAACATAATTATAAACACTTAGGTCAGTCTGGTATCTCTTCAAAATTGCAAGCTAATTGCTTGCTTTACCTTCGAGATATCAATGATTTCATACTCAAAATTTATAAACCAACACCGGATGGTTTATAAAACCATGTGCTTTTCCACACACCCATTTCCTGTTGCAAAGTCCCCCCTCTCTAGCGGCCTGGTGGGTCATCAGCAGAGGGTACTGGTGTTCGGCTGTATATGCTTGGCATTGTTTGTTGCACTATTTTAAGGTAGTAAATGACTTCCATTTGATCTGAAACTTTCAGTAGTTTGTTTTTACTGTTAGAGCAATATAATTTTATTAATCTTGATATAATTGCTCTTGTTTTTGAAAGCTACTTAATCCCTTTAATGAATTGGTCACAACCGGCTTTGCTGGGGGGCATTTCATGAAAGGATTTGTCGGACGTTTTTTCCGACAAATTTGATCTCAGCCAATCAGATGCAAGCATTTCAGTAGCTTATATTTGTCCGATAAAACGTCCGACAAGTCCTTTCATGAAACGCCCCCCAGGTTTTTGCAAGTACATGTTCCACTGTTTGCATAGGGCAGCTGCAAACTCCTGTGGTTCCTTGTGTTTCACAATGTCATGGTGTATCAGGAATTAAGACATGTTAAAATCAGAATGTGAGGTTTTGTCATTGTATTGATAGTTGGTGTGTAGGAAGGAAATCATATGTCAAGTATCAATTTGAAGTGTGCTCCCTCTCTATGAAATAAATCTTCCAGGTATTCTACCATTAAAAAGAAAGTGAACAAATATCTTATGATGTATGGAATTTTTGACCTAAAACAAAATTGAGAGCTTCTCAGAAATGATACCATACAAGTTTCACCAGTACTCTCAATTTGCTTTGAATGCGAAACTATCAAGCCTGTAATAATTGTTCCTCCTACATTTTGTCCTAGAATCTGGAGAGGTGTGGGTATGGGGCTATGGCTTTCTAGGAAGAGGTCCCAAGTTAACAGATACTGCCGTCCCTGAGTGTATAGACATGACGCTGTTTGGTAAATCACGATCAAAGCCAGATGTTGTGGTCACAAAGGTCTGGTGTGGTTTACATTACTTTGCTGCAGTTACAAGTAAGTTTAGTTCTTGATCACTGAAGATCATTGGTTTAGTCAAGGCTCTGCACTGATCTTTAGTTCACATTGGGTAGGGTTTTTATTATGCCTCCGCCACTAAAAATGGTGCCGGAGGCATCACGTTTGTGGGTAGTCCGTCCGTACGTCCGTCCCGTTTGCTCGTTATCGCGATATCTCAAGAACCACGTGAGATATAAACTTCAAACTTGGAGATGGTATGTATCACCATAGGAAGATGATCTGATTAGATTTTGGAGTATGTAGGTCAAAGGTCAAGGGTCACAGAGGTCATATTGTGAAATTAAATGTATTGAGTTTGTTATCGCGATATCTCAAGAACCACTTCAGATATAAACTTCAAACTTGGGGATGGTATGTATTACCATAGGAAGATGATTTGATCAGATTTTGGAGTATGTAGGTCGAAGGTCAAGGGTCATAGAGGTCAAATTGTGAAATTCCATGTATTGAGTTCGTTATTGCGATATCTCAAGAACCACTTGATATTAACTTCAAACTTATGGATGTTAAGTGTCACCATAGGAAGATGATCTGAACAGATTTTGGAGTATGTAGGTGAAAGGTCAACTGTCATAGAGGTCAAATTGTGAAATTCCATCTATTGAGTTTGTTATTGCGATATCTCAAGAACCACTTGAGATATTTACTTCAAACTTAAGGATGGTATGTATCACCATAGGAAGATGATCTGAACAGATTTTGGAGGATGTAGGTCAAAGGTCTAGGGTCACAGATGTCAAATTGTGAAATATGTATTATGTTAGTTATCACCATATGAAGATGATCTTATTATATTTTGGAGTGTGTAGGTAAAAATTTTAGGAGGCACTATGATCTAATAAGGTTTGGAGTCACAAGGTCAAAGTTCAAAGATGTCTTTGTGTAAAGGAAAATGAATAGATGAATGTGCTGTATATTTCTGATTTGGCAATGGCGGAGGCATATATTTTGACCGCGCGCGGTCAAGGATTCATCTTGTTAAAGAATTAAGATCTGTATGTTCATGTATCCCCCTTTTATAATTATGTAAGGAGACGTGGAGTGTTTCACAAAGAGTTAAGTAGATTTAAAGTCACTCTTCCATGCGCATCCTGCATCATAACGCCCAATCTACTTGATAGACTTCTCAATGGCGTGCATCCCCTAGGCATGACCTGACTAATAAGGTGATGTATAATATACTGCATGCAACTAGGGATTTAAGTGTGAAGTCTATTTAACTCTTTGTGAAACACCCCCTGGTGCAGGTTGACATTAGTTGTGATAATATTATACCAGCAACTGTGACCTGTTCAATCCTATCTCGGACGAAGTCCCCTGTCAAAATTTATATTCATTTCTTATGAGATTTTACTCTTTTTCACTTTCAGATAAAGGTGACCTGTATACATGGGGTACTAATGGATCAGGTTGTCTGGGTCTTGGCCAGCTCCATAGTCAATACTTTCCTCTCAAGGTAAGTCAGATAAAGGTGACCTGTATACATGGGGTACTAATGGATCAGGTTGTCTGGGTCTTGGCCAGCTCCATAGTCAATATTTTCCTCTTAAGGTAAGTGACACCTTATCCAGTCTAATTGCTTTTATGCATCATGTTTTGGGATTGTGCGTCCGTCTGTCTGTCTGTATGTCTGTCCTGCTTTATTGCGATTCAAGAACCGGGGGAGATATGAACTTCAAACCTGTGGATAGTATGCATCACCAAAAGAGGATTATCTCATTAGATCTTTGCAGTAATGAGGTCAAAGGTCAATTTCTGGAATGACTGGTTCTAAGGAAGAGGCATAGAGGAGACACTGTCACAATCACCTTGTTTCTTTCTTGAAATTTGACTTCATGATATCTAGAAGGGACAACAATTATGAGAACAAATAAATTAAGATATCTAGTTTTCCAGGGGGAATAAATTATTTAGTTTTGACAGAGAGACATCTATCCCCTAAAAAGAGTGATAATCACTGCTGGTTTGGAGGGAAAGATTTGGGGTCCTGGAAAAAATCATTTATTGTCACATGTTCGTTAGTATTTTGAATTGTTCTGTAGACTGATAAATGCAATTTGATATGATGTAACTGGGTAATGTCCCATGTATCCCTGAGTGTGACATCATCATACACCGTCATCATGATGGATAAGAATTTGTCAGACCTGTGTGGTGACATGATTTAGAAACTGTAGAGGTAAATCTTTATTAATTAGTTATCATGCTATATGTGCTTTCTCTCTCTCTCTCTCTTTCTCTCTCTTTTCTTTCTATCTCCCTCTTCTCTCCCCATATTCTTCATGTTTTTTCCCCCGCTATCTCTCTATTCCCATTCTCTTTCATATCCACTATCCAATATTCAATTTTTCAAACTTTTATCTTTTTATCTAGGTCTCCTTGCCAGGACAGGTGACCCATATTGCATGTGGAGTGGATCACACTATAGCACTGGTCACAAAAGACATCTGAGCTTGACTCATTAAATCAACACATGATATACACCCAAAGATATCCAGAAAGACCGCTGAAGGAATGCAGGAACAGCAATCTGTAGGCATGTGGTTTTAAAATACAGGTTCTAAATTGACGCATATATTTATGGGAAACACTGTTTCAAGGAAGCAAGTGTTGTTTTTGAGGATGGGTGGTATTTTTTATGCAGAAACAGTATTTTGGTTTATTATCAAGATAGTAAATCTATATGACATGTGGACAGCTTCATACAATGTATTATAATGGCCATCTCCATGATTAATGTTAACAAAATCAAAGAGGATATTTTGGAAAATTTGCCCTTACTCCTCTAAAGATCGATCACAGTATTAACATGATCAGGAACTAATCAGCTCATCTTGCTTTTATTTATGCCATTTATGTATGCTCACAGTTTACTCTCCTGTTATAATGAATAATAAAATTTGCCAGTATATAGGCAATGATAGTACGAATGACAGCAAATCCTGTTTATACCCAAACAGCATAATTATATTCATATATATTGTTCCATCTTGAGCATTTGATCTCATAGGATTTGACATCTTCTATTTTGATAATTATATATTATGTATTTGTTAATGTTATCACTTAATGACAAAATGATTTTGTTTATCATATGTGGTTATGTGGGGTAACTCTGAAATTGCTTTGGTACCACATTTAAAGTTTTTTTAAAAGACTCGAAATTTGCATTAAAAATGTGTAAATGACAAGGTTTTATAGGCTAAAGTTATAATGTACTGTAAAGTGCTTTGTGCAGTTTAACTGGAAAGCGATATATAAAAACAAAAAAAGTATTATTATTTTTATTTGTATTAATGCCAGGAAGTTTATTCCTTTCTTATGTTTGTTTTATGGTGAAATTATTCATTGAAGCATTTTACTCCACTTTTAACATTTTAGCCATTTTATCATTTTAATATTATCTATCTGTAATGCTTTTAAGGCAAAAGTTTTTCCTTGAAATCAAATTTATTAAGGATAAAAATTTGCTATTTGCTATTTGCTTGTGACATTCACTATCAGAAAGCCTAAGATTTAGCAGAGGAAAAAGTTTATGCATACAGAAGTGATCATCTATCTCTTTTATCATAACACTTGAAATTTCTATTATTGCCGGAACATCAGTCGATATCACCTCCAATCTGTTGGACAATCATTCAAAATTGTAAAAAAGTGAGATATTTTCATACATTGTATTTGTATATGTGGGACTATGAGTGAGTTATAATCCTTCGTTTGCCTTACCAAGCCTAATACCCTCCGTTATTGTTGCTGCATGAATTATATTTGAGAATTAGATTATATGTGATTCATCATGATGAAATGAAACGCAAGTAGCCAAGCAAAGAGTCAAGGTAATCAACAAAGATATCAAAAATGTCAAATTTTGGTGAAAATCCCTTTTGTAGGCCTACTATTTCATTTTCTTAATCTTCTATGTTTCGTGTGTGTGTGTTCAGTAAAACAAACAAACAAAAAAATTGTGAAATCGATAACTGGGATGTATTTAAAAATTTATTAATTTTTTTATTTCCTTCACTCTTTGCTCGGCGACTTGTGTCTCACTTTGTTATGATGAATCACAATTTCAAGAAATAGATTTTATCAGATGGTCCATGGTTGTTTCTCTTTTTACAGAGTCATAACATTGATTTTAAGCCTGGATTTTTAAGACAAATTTATTTGCCTCTAAATTTAATTTGGAGTTTTTAATTCCATTTAATAATCATTTCACTGTGAGGTAACACCTTTCTGGCTCTCCTGTCTTGAGATAATAATTGTTAAACCATAGAGGTACAAGCCCTGGAGATCCTGCAAGCCGGATTTGTTTGATCTTGCTTAAAAGCCACGAGAAGAAAATATGTTGGAATGTTCTTAACTGGATATCCCTTTGCCGATGGGTAGACAAGAGATCCCTATACTTGGGTGCACTCGTAGGGCCACTGTCAAAAGGAGATATTCTTTTGTAATAGAAATTACTTTTCACTACCACTAGTCTGAAAGTTGTGTGCAATTCACAATTCGTATAACTTTGTGAGGCATGCGAAAAGAAATGGTATAATATTTTCTGAAATATAAATCAAATTACTTGACTGGATACTTGTGGACACTAATCTGACATGTAGCATCATAAATGCCAATATTCCTACTACCACATATTCAATTTTCGTCTGCTGGAAATAATCGGAAGATTGTTTAAAAGGGGATGATCAAATTTTAACATTTTTCACAAATTAAAGCTGCTTTCATTGAATTTAGCCCAATGTCTAGATATAATATCGTTGATATATTCATATTTTATCATGTGCTTAATTTTGGTGCTGTTTAGTCAAATGAAAAGTGAAATAAAAGCAATATTCTATTTTATACAAATTTTGTTACTCGGTTATCCCCATGAATCTGTCGGCTTTGAGGGTCAGACATCAAAGGCAGCATTGAACCTGTATATTCTTTTGTCCGTCTTTAGAAAGTGGCAGCTGTTTGAATAAATTAGTTGCCAGTTGTACCTCTTTGGTTTAACTTAAATCAGATTGATATTTGCCTTTGAAAAATCTGTTATTGTGAAACATAGGTATGAAAATAACTGTGAAAAAGGCAGAGCTGTAATAAGCTTGGTCTCACAATAACTCCTTTTGATATTTTTCATACACATATGCATGGCAGGATATTGATGTGATATTTTGTTAAATATATGTGCAATGTTTGATTCTTGTCGATCATTGCATGATTTTTATATTTGATTGTTTGCTGTCTCGGACAAATATTCTATACTAAATCAAATCCATAGACTAAGTCATCGGATAGAGAAAACACATCCCTTGTGTCAAGTATTTTTTGTGAATGTACAAATGCAGTTATGCTTGAATGGAGGTTTAGTACTTACGGTAATTCTATTTTGCTGTTGGTAGTTATCTTTTTACAAGAATTGAAAAACAATTTATTTATTTTTTTTTTTTTTTTTTTAATGTAATACCTGAAATTAGTAGCTTTATTATTTTAAAAGCACCACACAACACTTTCTTTTATCTTCACCTTGACTTTCTTCGCCTCTCCCGCTCTCTCGTTTCCCCTCTCACACCTTCTCTCGTCTCCTCTCCTCTCCTCGTCCTTCCTCCAAATTACTATACCCAGTTCACCCTTTTTGTCTTTACAGTCCAATCCTAAATTGACAGTTTTAAATAACTCCCCATATTGTTCTGTTTACATATTAATAAGACTGGCCCCGATATGTTCCATACATTTTTTTAAATCATTAAACGCAGTTTTTATCTTTTAACCAACTGCCAAATTGAGGCTAAAATCTCCCTCTAATACTCTATTACCTCTCACTCTTATCTTAATTACAGTTAATTAAATCATTGTAAATGAAGAGCACTTACTTCCAAATTTGTTTGTCAAAATACTTTATTCTGTTATTTCAAAGTGTACAAAATAGGAATAATATCCATCCAATATTGATTGTCATGGATAAAATTCATTCATGAATTAATACATATATCAATACATATTTTTTGAAAAATTTAGGGAAAAATAACAATTGTCTAACCATTTATAATCTCTAAGGCTATAGGTTCTACCTGCAGACTCTGTCAAACAAACCTAACCTATCTTCCAACATGTTAAAAAATACTTTGTTGTAAATAGAAACTCTATATGGAAAATCTACAGGTAACAATCTTATTGTTATTATAATGTTAGGTTCACCAAAGTGAAGAAAGAAATACTCTTGAATGCCTGGTGCACATAATCAGTGCCGTGCTTGCCTATATTGTCTACAAAGAGAGAAAGTGGATACAGGCTATAAGACCTATCACCGGCAAAATGTCAATTGAACATTAGGAGTATAGTAGTAAACCTGCACCAGTCATTTGTTACTAACTTGTGATATATTTTTATACATAAAAGTATTCAAATACAGATTATTTTGATAAAATAAACAAGTACAACTAGATATACATCTATTATTAACATGAATAATGTGGCAATCAAGATTGTCTCATCTTAATATCAATTGCTTACATTTGGTATCAGTAAATACATGCAATTCCTTTCTCCCCTTCCAATAAACATTTGTACATATAAAAATCCTTTTTAATGTAGTACTGCCAATAGGTTGAACAAAAATATACATTTTCACTGTCAAAAATTCACAACTTTGTCATTATAATACAATTTATTGATTCATTATTCATCATATGAGAACATCACTTTGCATAATTTGCATTATCATTGCATATTCATTATGTGTTGGATCATATGTCCTAATGTTGTTTTGTTCTACCTATGTGACTAATCTAGATAAAGGCTCTAACTAAGTAACATATTCAGCAGTCTTGTATTCAAAACTCTTGGGTTTTTTTACTGTCGGAGAAAACGTTCCACCCAGCACACATAAGAGAGACGTAGACAAAATCTTAACCAGATGTCAATCAGGGAGTCCCACCCCAAAACAATCACCTGATTGGTCAAATCACTTCATTCAAAATCAGAATAAGAATGTGATTGGCCAGTCATGATAGCAGTGGGGCGTTGTCAACTTCTGAAAAGAAGACATCCCTTGAAATTATTATTTTGAAATTATATTAATTACTTTGTAGTTTTGCACAGAATACTTCCTCTAAGAATATTTGATTGTGGCAATTTGTACACCTAAAAAAAATGAATATGCATGTAGCAGTTTAATAGCATGATCTTGTGTTTTCCACCCTATCTTTATTTTGAACCTTTTATCATTTTGTTTAGGAAACAGTGAAATAATTTACATGTTTTCAAAAATTGGTTTTGCATTCTTGTCACCTACTACTACTATACTATACATGATTAAATAATCTTGCCTAAGTATATTCATTTTATTTTCTTGCATTTTTACACTTTGGTGTTTGATAGAAATGTGACAAAACAGATTGAGATTTATGTATCCAAGCTGTATCAAGAATTTTCTATGCAGATGTTCAATAATTTGCTGCAAAATGACAAAGGTTCCTAGATTTGTATGCCTGTTAAACGGGTGGAAAGTATTGCAAAACAACTGATGCATTCAGCATGTTTGATTTTTAAGTTAAAATAATACAATAAAAATCATCACCTTTTTATGTGTTTGTACGGACTTTCAGATATAAGAATGCTTTTATTCTTTGATTTTTGAAATTTTTGAAATTATTTATCATTATTTATCATTGTGTATACATAGTAATGTTTATTGATTGATTGTCAGTTCACTTTGTGGAAGCCTTACACTTCTTTGGAAAAAAAAAAAAAAATCTTTCATGTACCTCATGTGTATGCTGTAAGCAGTGTTTTTCAAATGTGGAATACCAAGTGATCACCAATAAAAATTGATTATGAAACTGAAGTCCATTTGATTAATTTCTTGTTATTGGATCTCTTTCATAATTTTACCTTTTATAAGTAAAGTCTGTGTTTTCTTTTTAATTTCTGAAATTATAACATCTCAAATGATATATACCTGTATATAGCTTTATATGTATATACTTTGTTAAGTACCTATTGGGGGCGAAAAGTGCCTATTTTTAACAATCCTAACTGATTTATGCTCATGCTTCCTTTTAATAAAATGTAGATCTACCTTTCAACCAAAAAAGAAGTTTGCGTTTGATAATAAAGTACACCATTTCTTTTTGGAATTATTCTTTTTTTAAAGAAACTATACCTAGTTATGATCAAATCCATATTTGACCTGAGCTCTACATCCAAGAAATATATCTAAATGATGAAAAAATACTTTGAGCGGATGAGCTTACTTCTGAAGTTTCAAACTTAGATCATCTGCGTTTCCTTAGTTCTAAAGGCACTACACAAGGGCATTGTTGGAGTAGATAATCTTGCAGTTACGGTTTAGGGGCATCCTACATGTCTCTTTCTGGTTTCACTGTCCGACTTCATCCAAAACACCAAAGATTTGCAGAGGTTTATTCTTCAAAAGTCTTCATGCAATGAGTCCTCAATGCTTTAATAGTGCCATACTTATAGTTCTCATCTAGTATTAACCACTTGGCCAAACTATATACCTCTCTTTCTACTTGGAAAGTATGACTCAAGTCACATCGCGAAAGCCACGCTGATCCAAAGACTCCTTGCCGTTCTTGGTAAGGGTGATTCGTTGATCAGTCTGTTACCGCTATGGTCGGTACGACTGTACACTAGATTCAATAATCATCGCTAGCTCGCCTCTCTTTCTTAATAAGTTTGACGCGGCCCAATCCGTTTATTCTCCAGGTCGTAACCGCTGTAGTTGGACGTTACCGGACCGTCATCCATTGCCTCGCCGTCACGCTCATATGACGAACGGAGGTTGCGTTGCTTGAAAGCATCTGGAAATCGAAGGAAAATGAGAGAAAGTGAGATTAAGTAGATGATTAAACGAGCAAAATAAAAATGGATTGCAATATATACTTTTTAAATCAGTCAATGTAATCGGCCTACTGCGACCTCTGCAAAAATTTATTACAAACAAAATTACAATTTCAAGTTTTAAGTTGGTCTATATAATCCCACACAGTCATGTCCGTCTATACCTTAAAGTTTTCTAATATATGAGTAAATCAACAATAATAATGCCTACTGTTACATTTGCAATAACTAGTCATTTCTTATTGCTATATGAACTATTATTAAAGGTTTTCCCGGTCAATTTTATTGTTTGTCAATCAATTGCATGATAGAGGCATTCATTTTCGGAAAAACGCTGATGCATGGAAATGTTACCAGTCAAAATCATATTCAATCATCAAAATTAACGATTATTGTGATTGATTTCGTATTTGCGCATTCTACTTCACATAATAAGCATTTGCATTCGGTAATAACTATATACAATTTCGTCGACATTTCCTTTCGTATACTCAAATTTGCACCAATTTGAATGCACAAAGAATGAAATTAAATTACTATATCCGAATTTCAACTTTGCAACCATTACTTTGTGTGCCTAAAAGCGAATTTGAGGCATGAACATGAAATAATATCATTGTTTGACTAAAGTCATTTCTGTCGCATCAAACACACAATTTGAATACACATGAAATGAAAACGGATTATAAATGTATGAATTTGGCCGGGAAAACCTATATCTTATTATGTAATTATCATGTATCATGTGTATCAGTTGTATGTTAATTTTTACTTTATCGTAAAATCGTAATTCGACCATTAGCCGCCATGAATTTTTTTCCTAATAAATCATTTCAAATCAAATAAAAAACCATTAATGTGATCACGGATAATGATAACAGTTCAAAATTGTAAGTTTGGACAAACAATTTTTTAGGAGTAAAATGCCATCTTATATCCCCTGACGATATCAAACTTACAGGCATTCCTAATTCAAATTAATATTAATAATTCCTAAATATCAATTAATAATAATAATATAATAATAATTAAAATAGTTGCGATTTATATAACGCCTAATTTGAAACAATTTCATCTCTGAGCGCTCTAAAATTATATCAAATTAATTAATATCAAACTTACCGGCATTCCTAATGGACACGGCTCTAAAGATTCTCCTACGACTTGATCTTCCTCCATAAGCTCCATACCCAGGAGTATCCCCAGCCTCACTCTGGTAGTATACAGATCCAGTCTCACTATACTCAGAGAACCGACTGTTACGACGATCCACTCCTCCAGAGACATTCATGTTGCCAACAGACACACCTGAAGAAAGAAGTTAAAATGTAAGAAAATCTTAACAAATGTGTTTTTTATCATTTGAAAACATATCATCATGCTGTTTTGTTTTTATTTTTTATTACTATCCTCATCAACATCGCCATAACATTAATTTTATTTTTGTCATTCTCAGCAATCACTAGTTTTTGATCATCCTCAGTGGTGATATAATCCAAGACATTATCAACATCACAATCACACCATTTTCGTCGTCGTCGTGGTCGCTGCTGTTGTTGACAGTCTATTTCTCATTATTGCTATCTCCATCGTCATTGTTCTCACCAATGTCTCGTCGTCGTCATCCATCATTCCTTCGCTCGTCTCTACTCTCATACCATCACGTTTAAACTCACACACCAAAGAGTTCTCTTTGCATAGACCAACTTTGTAAGTCATGGCTTAAATATGTGATTTAACTATGGGTAGCAAAATGTGATACAATCTCGAAAAGTAGTTGCTAGATATATCAGGATTTTTTTTTGTAGTGAAACTATTAAAAACTGCCTGCAAATGATAAATACAAAAGTTTTCAAAACCATTAAAGAATGATTCCAGAATCCAGTAAACGTATAAGGAATATAGCAACATAGAACGATTGTGTGGCAGTTTGCTAGCCATAGTTAAACTTCAGATTTAAGCTATAGTTTAACTTAAGACACCTTTGAAAATATGGGCCATTAACTTACCTATATCTTCATTGTCGTCCGCCTCCCAACTATACTGGAATGGTATATTCTGCGCCTTAGCCTGCTTCATTGCCTCAATCCTTGCTCTCCTCCGTCCTTTTTATCTTCTTTCTCAAAGTTAGAATGCCTTTTGTTAGCTCGTGCCCACTTCCGACTTGACTGCAAGACAAATAGGATAAATAGGAAAACAACATTAATAGCAAACATAAAAGAAAGTGTTTTCATCAGAATTACCATCGTTTAACAGCGGTACCATTATCGTAGCCATCGGCATTATCACAATCATCCTTATCATCATCATCATCATCATCATCACCATCATCATCATTATCATCATCATCATCACCATCATCATCATCATCAACATCACCACCACCACCACCACCACCACCACCACCACCACCATTCATCATCATTCATCATCTTCATCATCATCATCATCATCATCATCATCATTCATCATTTCATCATCATCATAATCATCACCATTATATCATTACCATCATTTTCATCATCATCATCATCATTACCACCACCACACACCACCACCACCATCATCATCATCACCACACCACCATTCACCATCACCACACCATCACCACCATCATCATCATCATCATCATCACCATCTTTCTTCTTAGTCTTGAGATACTCACCTCTCTACCCATCATTTGAGCCTCAATCTGAGCAGCTGTACGGAAAGCTTTCAGGAAGCGACCAACATCACGTAACACTGAAAGGAATTTGAAAATATCCAATTAGTCATTCATTTTTTAAAGAATTTTTGTACATAATTTTTTTTGTAAATAAATTGTTATACGACTATGTAATAAAACGAATTAAAAAATAAGAATAAGATATAGTCCAACCTTTTCTGGCCATCTTGTGAGGGATGTATTTCATTAGAAAGTGTCATATCAGAGTGATAAGAAATAATTTGGAAATAAAAAGAGAAGTATTTATAACTGAAAGAATAAGAACGATAGTTTTTACTAAATGAAAATTCCTCGAAAGAATTAAAGAATTGGAAATAGAAGTCAATATAAAAGAATATTAAAGAAAATTCAATGACAGGGATTTGTCTCGATCAAATCATCAATACCCGCCCTAAATACTGCAACTAGTTCGTCCCCAACCATTATTGCAAAAAGGTTAAGGTGATAATTGATATGTGTCTAGTTGTTTGCTAACGGATGGGGCCTTAATGATGATTTATAACGGTTAACCATCAGGGGTTCAGCAATAATTATGAGGCTTCCGCGTTTGTCTAAAATCTGCTAAGAGCAGAAAGACGTTAACCGTATGTTAAATGATAAGAATAACGTCTTTTTGGCTCTCAAGAGTCATAATGTAAACCTCTAAGGCAGGCTCATCCTATATAGCCTAAACACTGTGATACACAGGTATCAACGTGTTCTTTAGAGGTGATTAAGAAACCCATGACATCAATATGTTTACAATGGTGGATTAAAAGATTTATTTGAAATTCCTTGAAATTTACTGACACATTTTCCGTTGAAATGAAATAATCAGGGTTCAGGGAAATGTGTCACACCCAAGTCTAGAAGAATGTGTATCATCAGGAAATAACAAACAGACAACATGTCTGTAAGATCTCAAATACGCGACAAAAGGGTTGAACTAAATGTAGTAGTAAACGAAGTAGTTTGTGGCTTTACAGTTATAATCGTGGTCTTTAATAATGCTTCTAGTTTAAACTTCTAAAATTATCAACAGTTGGGATACCCACTATCCCTTGAACCGATAATGGACGAGTCAATCTCCGTGTTTTCTCATCTTACCTTTGGGATTGTCCATTCGGATCGCAGGGAGAACAACTAGGGAAATCCAGCAGGGTGTGTTAAAGTCCTCCACCTTATCCTTCACGAAGCTGAGAGAAACGATGCTCAATTTCTTCAAGCGATGGTGGTCGATTTGCCCGTCGCCTCTCTTCGCCTCGATGGCGAGTTGTGCTTTGTACTCCACAATGTCGAATACCTAATCGATAGTGAGGGAAGACAAGAAAGAATTGATTATAAGTGGATAATAATTATACAAATTGAAATGAAAGAAAAGTTTGCAAAGACAAGTTTTAAGAGACACGCCAATTTCCATCTTGTCTGTCATCAATAATTCAGTTTAGACTATTGAACTGAGCGTTATAAGCAGGGAAAATATCAGACAGGCCTAGATATACAGGACATGGCCAAAATTGCTAGCAAAGGGCATATCATTGAAGTTTCCTTCTATAATCGGAATATCCAACGCTAATAAAATTATACGTCAAATTATTAACTAGGAAATTCGACTTGATTGGTAATAAGGGAAAAGTTTATGAGGCAATATATTCTCAATCATTGGACAAGACCAATTCATTTATTTATTTGTTTAACAAAATTTGATGTTATGGTTTGAAGGGTAAATCTGTATATACTAGCAAACTTTTTAGAGCGAAACTGCAACATGTCATTTCAAGACATAAATACACAGCATTAAATAAAACACAAGATTGACTACAAAAAAGAGAAATTACTTAAAACATGAAAATCATAAAACGAGCTGGGGAGATGCGAATTGAAATACAGATTTTAAAACCATCTTTAAAGACACATATAAGATTATAACGGATCACATATTATCAACCACAGTTTTCATGTGTAAATGTTTTGCTCTGGAATAGATTGAATATAAATCTTTCGTTGAAAGAAAAAAAAAAGATTATAGGAATTAGGAAAAAACAGGGAAATACAGATCTTTATTAAAAATAGTCTTACTTTCATAGCTGGTTGCGTGGTAGACGTCCCATGTTTTCCACTACTTCCCGAGATACAGTGGTTCTCAGTTCGAAGCCACCTTTCACAAAGACCTCATTCTTGCCTAGCCTTGTGCGCCCAGACGTTCCTTCACTATCTATCTCCAGAAACGCCCTTCCCGATGTGTTCACGTACTTCTTGGTTTCTGATGCGAAGCGGTTTGCAAACGCACCAAATCCAGACTATAAAACATAAAAAAAAAAAAAATCAATATCAAACTTATTTCTACGAAACGATTTATGTGAGCTAATCGATACAATTACCTAAAATAAAGTAATGGACTTTTATTGAATTATTTTGCCAAAAATAGTTCTGAGATAGTTTTACTTCCTGATCTGCGAAGACTTCATTTTTTTTTTGAATAATTATATTACTTTGAATACTTCTCTAGAATATAGATTTCATCTGCAGGAATTAAAGCAAAACATTGATAGCAGTTCAGTCGCTGATCTATATTACATGGAGGAGGGCAAATTGATTTAATATGTACATCCAATGATTTCGGAGATGTGGGGGGAGAGGAGGAGCCATTTAAAATTTCAATAAGCGTATAGGTCGTGTATCATATTATCATAGGGAGGAGGCTGTTGAATATTAGATTTGAATCAAATTTTTTACCCGGAAGTGGGGGGTGGGTGCATATACACACGTTTCCTATATGCTATAGTGTAGGTTCCCATAATACAATTTTTTTTCTCCCCCCCTCCCTTTCTTTCTTTTTTGTGTTATGAGGGCCCGCCTGTGATCTGCTTGTGTTAACACAAACATATGTATACCTAATAAATTATTAAACCGAGGTAAATTATTGGACGATAATTGAATAGGTTATACCTGCCAGGATGCTGGAAGGCATAGCCTCACGATCATGGCGTGTGACTTGATTTGGTAGTTCGGAAAGTCGACATCGTTTCTCCCATGAAGTATGACCTTTCACCACGCCTCAGGTCGATTCCTGCATACTGTAAGCAACTCATGATGATCTCCTGGATCGACAGGGAAGAAGAAAATCATGGTTATCGTAATAGTCGACTCCGCAGAGTCGATTTGGCGCATTATATTTATTTATGAATGTATGCTTTTTAACTGATATAATAGTTGTATTGGTGTTAGCCATTTCTCGCGTCTGAAGTTCAGAATCTTTATCATCATGACTATATAGAAAAAGCTCTTAGATTTAAGCAAAATTTGGATAATTCTTTTAAGTTTCATTATCTTCGTGGTGATGAAATATCCACATAGGCTAACCGTTATATGATATTTGCATAACAAATATTTGTGATTTTCGTCACCGTAAGAATGTGAGACGAAAGGAACATCTAAGATTATTGCAGTCAAATATCGATATTGACAAGGCAAGAACACAACTAAAAATAAAAGTTTCATCAAAATATATGTAAGACAACGTCGTTTTTGTATACTCTCTAAAATAGCATTAAACAAGCACTATTACAAGACACGTAGAATATGAACATGAATCACACATGCAGGGAAGGGAATATACATCATGCAAATGTGTATTTGGATAGATTTCACACTCATAAAGATCAAAGGTACGTGGGGAACACAAAAAGTTTTTCATGAAAAGTGTGTTTGATAATGAATGAGAATATAATCCGATCATGCATATCACAACAATAATAATTAAAATGTTAGTTGATGACAAAACACCCTATTAAACAAGGCCCACGAAGTATATAGCCCACCAACCACCCCATAAGTACCAGAAAACTATACACACACCTGACTAATTTTCCTAAACACTTACTCCAATAATAACATGTTGTGCAGCTTCAAGAACTATCTATCACGTTTTAATTTCGTATCATAATCAATCCCGGTACCGATTAATCATACATCACAGTGTAAAAAAAAAAACACCTTTTGAAATATTTTAAACAACTAATAGTGTTGTTTTATCCGGTCACTCTAACAACATCTGTTTAAATTTTAAACAACATTGTTCAAAGTTTAAACAACGTTTGTTTTTAAGAGTTATAAACAGCCACCGTTGAAGATGAGGCTTCAAAAACAATGTCTAACTTAGGTCGTTTAAAATGTTAACAACGTTGTTTAAAATTTGAAACAGAAGTTGTTTGAGTGACTGGCTTAAACAACACTTTTAGTTGTTTTGAATATATTAAACATCGTTTTTTAGTGTCGAACAAGAAAACTGAGATTCTTCACCTCTCCGAGCATGTATATCCCTTGAATAGCCTTGGGTATAACACTTGCTTCATCTTCCCTTCTCCAATGTACATGTTTGTCATCAGAATGTCTCCTTAGTCCGGTGTGACCATAGTCATGGTAGTAGGACTATATATTTTGTTTGTAGGTAAATAACTGTTAAATTGTGTTTTGCTGGCTGCGAGAATTTTTTGTTGTAATTATTTATCTATCTATATAAGATTTTTTAATGTGAAAGCTACTTTGCTTTGTTCTTCAAATTTACGCATTGCAACTTCAACTTTATAGCAAAAGCAAAACTTATTATCACAGTAGTTTGCAAATTGTTATCACTATATGCGCCAATAGTTTGCAAATTGTTATCACCTATGCGAGTTTGCAAATTGTTATCATCTATGCGCTTATAGTTTACAAATATACTAATTCTAGCATAATTAATGAAATATTTTGTCATATTTACATTCGGCCCTCACACCGTGTTATTTCCTATTCACTTTAAAAGCCCTTGCATGAAATTAGACCCGTAAGATGGATTACTGAAGTAAATGCAATAGTTTTAGTTCATGATTTGTAGCTTAAGAATGATGATAAAGCTTTATAATTATGTATAATAGAGACCTCTGTTTATTTGAATAATTATACAAAATGATGAACGATAAACAAACAGGCATGTTCATGATCTTTGTGTCCTGGTAGCCCCGTTCTAATCTATTATACTGTTTTCTATAATTTTATCATTCCGATATTATGACAAAGATTGTAGAATAACATGGTTCTTTGAAATGTAAGAAGAGCAGAATATAGATTGTCGTTAAAAGATATTTAGTGATGAGTTGAAAGTGGATCAGTTTGACAAAACAAAATTATGATGATGGTAGATGAAATGAAACTTAGCACTGAGTTAATCAAAATTAGTGTTAGTTGATGGATTTAATGAAGCAAGTCCATCGAATAAGTAAATAAAAGAGAGCAACAGCTATTGTAAGAATGAAATACGAACACAATCATGAACAAAATGTTTTTAAAATCTTTAAAATTATCAGTAGCAGAAGAAATTACAAATCAATATCAATTGAAGTTTCACAACCGAGTTTTTTTTTAGTTCAGTTTTGGTTATAGCCAATGCAATAATGAAAAGGAAAAAAAAATATTGAAATCATGCCGTATTATGATTTGTCTCATGAATCATGTGAACAAAAATGAAATCAATGGAAGAATTATGATGTTCATATTGCGAGCTAAGGAAAGAAGAAAATGATATGCAACAAGATAATTATAAAAATCAAAGTGACCAAAATATTCATTTCCTAATACAAAACCAATGTTTCGTTATTTACTTATTTCACAAGTCATCTTAAAAAGAGCGTAGAAAAACAACTTTAATCCAAAGTTGAAGATGTTTTGTAGAGTAGAAAGGTTGCTTATACCAAAGTAAAAGGTAGCTTGTTCTTCGAGATAAGTCATATATAATTACTTATGTTACAAATTTTGTATTTATCGATGTGTCACAGCAATAATATTTTTCATAATTTTTTATTTTTTTTATTTTCAACTTTTGCTTAAGTTGAAAACAAGTCTTTACAAAGAGAGAAATCTATTTTCAGAGAGAGAGAGAGAGAGAGAGAGAGGGGGAGGGAGAAAAGGTTATCTTCCGACTTACCTCGTCCACTTGTGGTTTACTGGTAGGTATCTGTGACCTATCGGTTCGAGCCCCATTCACCGCACCTATCGCTCCGTACCCCAATGGTTTCTGCGAGACAGGTGGTGGACCAGCCCTCCTCGGCTGGTGGGCGTGGTTAGGATGTAACCCAACATGGTGGTTGTTGGTGTTGGGGCTGACGGGTCGCTGGTTGGGGCTAAGGGGTCGCTGGCCGACCGATGGGGGAGGGCGGTTCTCCTGCTGAATCTGCTTCTGACGGACATCGGTTCGAACCCGTAGCTCACCCAGAATCATCTACAAGAGGAGATCAAAATAAGGACACTTCGTTAACATACTGGTTAAGCAAGATGGATACTTGCAAACATAATACTTCCACAATACAATGTTTCAAGTGATCTCTTTTCTAAACAAATAAGCGTGATGGTTAATGTATTTGATTGATAACTATGATCCTACCGAAAAGTTTGGTCTCATTTCAGAAGCCTTGATCATAACTGTTCCAAGAAAGAATTTTTTTTCCCCGGTTGTTTAGTAAAAACAGCTTTCCAGAAAATGTACTACCGACTATTCACCATGACCATCCGCACTGCATATAGCGCTGAAATGAACTGCCTTCACAAATCAAGGATGAGTGAATTTTAGGACAGTGCTATCAAGAAGGTACTCATCATGACAATACCACCTGTGTGGGTTTCTGCTAGGGAAGGAAGCCAATTAATAAATAACTGGAATGTAAACATGGTAACAAGACAGCCATGACGTCAAGGTTGGATCATTAATTTATTTTTTTAATATAATACACTCTACCCCCTACACCCTCCCACAAACCCACTCACTGCCTTAGATTTTTGTTGATGACTTACAGTGAGTGATCAAACCACTACTCATATTCTTTCAAGCACCAGAGTGGCTGTTGCCTATTTAGCGTGAGAGTATATCCGTCTGTTATTACCTCTTATCCGGGCCCTCTTGTATAAAAAGTTTGGATTAAACGCAACTAAAAAAATACGCGATCCTGATTGGTTGAAAGTCGAGTTGCGTAGAATCCAACAATAAAGATAGAAGGAGGAAGAGAAAAGAAAGGGAGAGGAGTAAATCACGTACACTGATGGTGTTAACCCATCAGCTCTCGACCGCCTTGCTCGATCGCCTATACCTCATCCATTTCTTTCACATAATACTCATGCTGCCCCTACTCATAGAGGTACATTTCAGTGACTATTAATGACTCGTTTTCTTTGAATTTATAATGCTATAAATACCATTTGCAATGTGAGCAGATATAGTTGGCAAACACACATCACTGACAATTTATTAATTTGGTCTTGCAATTTGAACAGCCAATAATCAAGCCTACCATTTTGACGTCACCGTGCAAGATGACGTCAAAATATAACAGATCCTTTACAATCAAAACTATACTAATTCAAAAAAGTGACAACAATACCAGCATTTCCTAACATCAATCACCATTTTCCCAACTAACCCCCGCAATTATCTATTTATTTCTATTCCAAGCTATTTAGAGTGTTTAGTCTCTGATGGAGGAGCTCACCTTGGCCTAAAACCACAAGAAATCTTACCACGATCCCAGGGTGAATTCTGACCATCTTCATGGATCATATTTCCTTACATCGTTTGACGTCATTGCCACTCCACTGCTGACACACTTTCATGAAAATAGGTCAGATTTTGGTCCTAATTGTCAACCTTTTTTGTTTTATCATTTTCTTCCAAGACAGTCTGGTTGAACCTATACATATACTTGCAAATGAAAAATATAATACAAGAAGCAAAGTCGTTGGAGTCAAAATGTTGTTCCACTTTAACCGGTTTCTTTATTTCTTCAGAAAGTGAAACAAAAATTCAAAATCATAACATAACACTCAACACTTGCATGTTGGCGCTGAGATGAGCGCACAGCATTTTTTTTTCTTCTTCTTCTTTGATTTGTTTTATTTTTTTGTTTTGTTTAATATTATTATAATAATTATTATTACATTGTTCAATAGTGAATAAATTCCTTGGAAGAGAATCCCCCAAACAAATAACGTCAACCTGCAGTCCTCGATGTTTGTCTGTCTTGTTTGTTTAGGTGGTGGTAGATGCTGATTTCGGAAAGTATTTTCAAAACTATTTTATATATTGAACGTCGTACGCCATATATATTATTTTCCTTGACATATTACAAAATCCAACCTCTAAAAATATTCTGAAATTAGATTAAAGTCTGCTTTTTGTTACTATTGGAGACAGTAAAATGGGTCACTAAAATACGAGGCTTAGATCATTGACAAGAACAAATTTCTTGCAATGGAAATTTATGAATGTGACAGAGAATATCATTCATCATCACGGTTTAGCAACAGTCCATTTTTCCTTCTCTCTTTTATTTGTAGCATTTGCTTCATTGTCTACCAAAAAACCACTTTTTAAATGAAGACAAAAAGATCATTTACCCGAATGAAAGTTGAATCCAAGTTCTTCTGACCTGATATAGAAAGATGACCTATATAGTTTATTTTATCATAGACAGATATCAATCATTAACCCAACCTCCAAGATCTGAAACTAAACTTATTCTTTTACAATCTTATATTTCACATTCGAATGTTAAGATAATGATTCATGACAATTTGTCATTTATTGTCTATTTAGGTATCAGACCTCTTAAACCAATTTATTGATCTAAATCTCAATTTTCATTGGTTTCAAGTCGGATTCGTGTTTGAAGATTTGTAAATGGGTTAAGTGGGCGAAATAGAAACAGGTCGTCAAAATAGATTAATTTCGGATATTTGGAACGAGCGCAATATAAGATCTTTCTCAAGTATCAAATTTCTTAGAACCTTTCAAAAGTTAGACTTGAAATGCAAAAAAAAAAAAAAAGAAAAAAGGGAGAAAAAAGAAAAAAGAAATGTTTGTCATTTCATATATCTCTCAAAATTATGTAGATAATATAAATAGACACATAACTACTTATTTCACTTCAATACAAGCGTCACAAATTTTATTTCCGTATCTAATAGCAACATAGGCCTACTTTAACTTCATGAGCTTTGAATATTTCAATTTTCACAAAATTTAGCCAATAATAGGTTGTTTTACTTTCAAAAGTAAAAGCCATGGCTAGCCAAGTTAATGTACTTTTGCTTATAACTCTTTCAAACCTGGTAATTTCAGCTTTTCTAAGTATTCCGGAAAATTCACTTTAGTATTACCTCACAGGAAGTAATAATTAATAACAAAAATACAAAACAAACTGCGAACTGAACGCAGACACCGTTTTGAGCGGGTCATTCTCTCCTTATGGTAGCCGCAAAGATGCGGATGGGCGATAAAGAAGAAAGAAACACAAACCTGTGGCTATAAATGAATCGGAACGCCGCTGTCTCTCTCTCAACGGGACAGTTGTGGCATCGGGCAAGTGATAAAAGGACCACCTGGGGCTAATCAGTACCTGTAATTCTACCAGCTAAAAACAAGACTGTTTTATCAGTGATATGGACGTTGACAGTATAATGATACTGATGGACACAAAAAGAAGTTTTCAACGACAGGTCAAACATTGACGTCATCATCACTATCTAAATTTAGCCAAAGACTTTCGACTTTTTAAAAAGATATTCAAAATTAGAAAATAGATAGTTTTAAACAAATTTGTGGTCTTTGGATAAGGAAATATGCAAGTTTACAACTTGGCGTGCTGCCGAAAAGAGGGTGGCAAAAGATGATGCTTTCTTGAGTAATATTTTTGAGGTGCAACAAAAATTTGAGGTCTGACAGCTGTTTATATTATAACATAAAGCTAAGCAGAAACATTTGGTGCGCTTATGTCGTTGATTTGGATTTCCTGCTTGCTAATTATAAATCAAAATGTGACTGAGGGAGAGGTCTAAGAACATATTCTGCTTTTATCATGTTTCCCCTAGAGAATAGCGACGGATGCTCTAGCTCACATCTTGAACTACAGGAGTTGTACATACATACGATAGCTGTGGAATAAAATTATTAAAGCAATTTCAGATTTGAACAGAGAAAGGGCTTATAAAACAAATCATTCCAATTAAATCCGAAGAAATTCAAGTTTCGTTAGGATCATTGACGCCACAGAATGATGTATACAAAGAGTCTTACAACCAATCTCTAATTGCTTCAGGATTTATCCGCCACCCCATAAAACTGATTTCAATTAGTCCAAGGTGTTTCACACCAACCCACTTCACTTTCACGCATTCTTTTTGTGGTGACGAACCAACACAACCCCTAAATATACCGCGACCAAAGTTTCATAGGCAATCCACAACTTCTGGTAGCCTTTTACTGCTAAGGAAATATTACCGTTATATGGCCATAAATGACAAAGACGAAATTTTAAAGGCAACCGCAAATTTTGAGGGATTGGCAGGTTTGCAGTTATCTACTCGACCTCTCCTGGGCTCGCTTTTGGGGTAATTAGCTCAGGAAATTTAGACCAATTTCCGATGGATTAATAATATACAACAAAAAGAAATCGTAAAATCATGAACCTTCACCCACCTTCTTCCATTACCATGAACAACGGTGACCATGACGCACCCCGTCATTATCTTCAACCTATATCCAATTATCTTTGTATAATTTTTGTGAGAAATGATTTTCAGAACTCTTGGTCGACAGGGCCGCGATCTTATGTTACGGGTCAAAAGTACTTCACTTGTAACCAATATGATTGTCAAAATATGTAATATTGCAAGGGAGTTGAGGAGGTGGTTGTATGCGTCTGATAACTATTGGGACAGTGCAGCAACTATTCTTGATCTAAAATGGCCAGTAATTGAAAAATATTTGACTGTTGCCAGGATTGGTATCACTCTGCAACATAATTGGCATCATAGCGGGGTTTTTTTTTTCCTACCGCCAGAAAGACCAAGAATGTAGAACAATTCTTCGAATTTGAATAAACATGAAATAAACAATATTATGTGTTATTACCCCTCTCATCTTCAAAGTGTACCAAAAAAACTACTACAACGTATATTCAAGAATCACGAACTATTCTTACAAATACCGGCCGGTGTGCTGTCTAAGCCGAGGCGGGTAAACTTGGCGTGATCTCATTTTGTATGATTCGTGTGCCAAAACGTGTTTTCCGACCCAGATTAGAATGTTTGATATGAATATTTCACAATCTCTACAATACTACTCCAATTCCAGACAATGATTCAAACCTTCAAATTCATTTATGTTGAGAATAAATCGCAAGAACCACATTAATTGAATCGAGGGGATGATGATGACTATAGCTAATTATTGGAGTAAGAACCCAAACAAAATAGAATAAAATGGAAACTTGCATCATAATCATGTTTTATTTTTAATCGTGATGACTTGCACCACATTATTATTTTTCGATAATCAATCATTCAAATATAGAATTGTATAAAGTTGTATAATTTATGGTCTGACAAGTTAAAACATAAAATTTTGGTTTTATTACTATTATTCATAAGAAAAAAAGAATGCAAAGTTTTATTTCAAGCCACATTCCAACTAATGGTGTTTAGAATATATTTTCAACTAATGGTGTTTAAAATGGTTTTCTGTATCTCAAAGTGCAATGGAATAATGTCAACCTCACCCCACCTACTTTTTTTTCTATGTTCAAAAATTCTAGTCTTGTGTCGTCTGTAAAGTGAAACAAGGAAAGAGGATAAACCTGCTAACATAACCCGTGAAATGATATGTTTATCCCCTCTTTCTAGGGTCACCAAGACAAGATTGTCATTTTGAAGGGTTAGTGTCACCAAGAGTAATTTCTTGGTGTTCCCGTATAATTTCTTTTTTCAAAATAAGCTCACTCTCATTTTTTCTCGCTTTTTTAGATAATATATATATTCGTTAAATTATATATATAATAATAATAACAGTAATAATCGCGCCTGTTTATCAATTCAATTTCTAATTTTCATTTCCTCACATTTGCCATCTCAATTAGATCGATTCCCACTCCCTGAATAAGTAAAATATACTTAGAATTGTCTATTACACATACATGACATTATGGCCTTGCCAAAAAATTCTTCCCGAGACTTTAATTTGGTTTAATATAATGTCGTCATGGCTTTCTGCAATTTTATAACAACGTTTATGATCAAGTCATACAGGTGACACTACTAACATTCTATTATGTGCAGGGGGCATTTCATCAAAGGACTTGTCGGACGTTTTTATCCGACTGTTACAAGCTTACTGAAATGCTTGCATCTGATTGCTGAGAGCAAATTTGTCGGATAAAACGTCCGACAAGTCCTTTGATGAAATGCCCCCAGGTTATATGTCGGTTTGGGGTCGGTATAACGATGTGACTTGGGCCAGTGAGTTTGACCAGGTTCAAGTTAGAATGAGTAAGAGTTAGATGATAGGACTGGAATCCACTAGGGGGATAGGGAGACCAATCTAGCAAGTCCACATCTACAAGCTGTTAGCTTATCAAGCGGAACGGGTAAGTTCCTCAAGTCGTGCAACTTACCCATTTCATAAGAAGGGATCACTCACCCTCCCCTCCCCTCCGCCGAGCACCTCCCTCCCGGCCCACCTAATATCCACCCCCCTTTTTTTCAGGTGTGTTCACATGAACTCATACCTCTCTCTCTCCTATCTTTCTCGTTTGTTCTTTGCGCAACATGCATCATCCACTCGGCACAGCCGCATCTCTATTTTCTTTACTCTATCTACCCTCCTTCGCCCACCCACTCTCCCTGGCTTTCTTTTTTCTTGCTTAATTTTTTTCGTTGTAAATAGGATAGCTTTCGTGAGCCATTTTCTTCGATTCCTACGTTTCTATAATAGGAAAGTTTTAACAAAAACAAAAACAAAAACAAAAACAAAAACAAACAAAACAAAGAAACCCTCCTGCATGTCGTAACTGTTACGTGCGTTTCTAAAAAAAAAAGTGTATACGTGGCGGTAGAATTTTCTACGGAAATCAATCGCAGAGAGATGCACGCTACATAACATACGACCTGGGGGCGTTTCAAGAAAGGACTTGACGGACGTTTTATCCGACAAACTGTTATACAGCTACTGAAATGCTTGTATCTGATTGGCTGAGAGCAAATTTGTAGGATGAAATGTCCGACAAGTCCTTTGATGAATCTTTCCCCCCCCCCCCCGTTGTGACTACTGCAACGAACGACCCCCCCCCCGACACCCTCTAAGGACCTTTACCGCCTCGCTCCTCCGAGTCCATCCTTCCTTACTTCACCCTTTTTCCATGTTCCCCTTGCTCCAGTAACCTCCCCTTTCTCTCTCCCTCCTTCTTTCTTTTACCCCACTGACCTGCATGCTGCCACGCTGCACCTGCGGTTACATCGAAAGTTCTTTCATCATCGTTAATGTTTCCACCAAGAAAGTACTACTACCCACATCCAATCAAGAAGTGAAAGGTAGAGAGTATCTGCAGGTGCAGAACCCCTTGCCACCATCTGAGATGCTTTTCCTCGGGTTAGTCATCAATAATTCAATGAACATGAGGTATTGATATGATCATGTCAATTGAAAAAGAGAAAATAATGTCAATTGAAAAATAGAAGTAGCTCAGGAGGCTATACATTCATATTTTGCAATGCCAGAATTTAATATGGACCTCCACATTTTTTTCAAACAACGGCCAAACGTTGTTTAAGTCTGTCAACCTTACCAATGTTGTTTAAGATTCTAGAAAGCGTTGTTACAAATTTAGGTAACCAATGTTGCAACTATAGTGCTTCAAATGAATTTTGAATCTTACGTTGTTTAACGTTTCAAAAGCGTTGCTAAGATTTTTCAACAATGTTGTTATAACCGACTGACTTTTATTAAGAATATTAAAGTAATATTGACAGCTTAAAATAACTTTTCTCGGCACTTTAATTCAATTATGACATGTTGGCGCTATTGCCTTTCACAAATAATGTTCATCAAGTACAAAATAACTAAAAACAGCTGCTTTCACGGGTAATATTATAACACGATTAATGTCGATCTATGGTCAATATCGAAATTGATCTATAAAGAAACGAAGTCAGGTGTTGATGGTCATTTGATACTATGTACTATCAAGAAAAGATTGCTAGAGAATGCAGACAATATCGCATTTAATATCTAACTTGCACATAACTCTAATCGAAATTGCGTTTGACATAAATTATTCATTTTTTTTTACCTCAATGATACATAAACTCTTTTTAAAAAAAGGGGCCGCAAAATGGATGAAAAATGGTATAATAAAGGCCGGGTATAATAGTGAAACCCTCTTCAAAAAGTTGTCACTCTTCGGCCCCTATAAGAGTGATTTACCACTTTCGACTTATTTCCACCCTTTTTTAGATTTTATAGGTAGTCCTATATATGAACTTTGAAAACAAAGCATAATAATTTAGTAGAAGAATTTTCAAACATATCTGCGACATCTGAAATCATGAATACATATCATTCACTCTCCTTTATGACGATTAGATGACGGCTCTTTCCGCGATTGCGATCAAAGTAGCACATGAATTGAACAAGAACTCATGTGTCCATCTATTTTAAGATTCAGACTGAGACAAAAAGACAAAGGCATTCGGAAAATAGCTATCGAAAGCAGATTCGTCGAGCTAATCAAGAAGATATAAGCAATGGTCATGATCATTTGATATTTCCTTGCATATTTATTTGACTTTAGGTAAGTATAATAAACCAACCAGCGGTTTACCAATTTCTTTGTTGCGCGGCATACATAGTATGGAAATCTTTTGGCGCCAAAATTAATGTCACCGGCGTCGAATTCATAATAACGAGAAACGTCACAAACCGTTCAGTAGTTTACAACTGACGTACTAGCATGACATTTTAAAATAATGTATGTTTGTTTTCAAAATATACAGATACCTCCCTTAAACTCTCTGTGTTTCAGGCAAGGCACAACTTTATTCTAATCTATATAGGCTACAGAGTTGGAAAGGTGTAAATCTGACCTAACCTGTTACATAAGAGGATAAAGTTTATAGTACTCTTATATATGATTTTCTATATTTATTTTGTGTATCAAGTAAATGCTCGTATTGGCATGTTAGCCCCTAAAATTCATGCTTTGTGAGATTATAAAAGAATCGAGAATATGTACTTAGTACTAAATTAGCTTTTTCTTTTCTTCGAAAAGTAAAATAAAAGAGTGAATATTACGCAAAACTGTTCCCCAAAACCTAAGTTTCTTGAATCTTGAGCTATAATAATCACAAGACGTATTTCGAATGACGTTCATCTACCTATGTATAAGACACGTATATCATTGACTCTTATTTGCTTATGGATTTCCTCCATCCCACTACTTTTAAACTGAATTTTCTTTAGGATATTGAATTAACCATGCACGGAAAGACCCAGCATGGGTATGTCACTGGAGCCATTGGCTGTCTACGATGAAAGATTCCAATTTTGATGTGCATTTTATTCAAGTATCCATGTTTCAAGGTACCGGTAAATCTATATTACGCAGTCAATCGCACCCATTTTGCCTGATTTATAAATTCAATTTAAATCGCATGAAGGACGGAAATTATCTAAATTCAATTGCGTGAATTCATTTTAAAAAGAAATGTGCGGGAAAGGGTTTAAATGTTATAGATCCCTTTAGTAGTCAAATAATTATTTTCGTTTGGTTTTGGTTGTTTTTGCTTTGCTTTTCTTTGTTTTTACTTTTGCTATATAGGCTACAAATTCTTAAAGCTACATTAACAATATGAAAGAGAATCTATAATTACGACATATGACTAATTAATTCCTTAAAGCTTAAGCTTGGGCCACCTGTCAACATTATTTTACATTATGTCAAAGAGACTGAGAAAGATTCGCAATAAAATCTGAACAAGTTAGTAATACTTAAGAATAAAAGCCTTGAAAATCTTTGTGCCCCAAAAGCTGTTTGCATCGCGTGAATTTTTGTCTAAACCTTCGGGCGTCAACGCCGACATTATCCCGAGAACATTGATATTTGACTCATCAGACTTCTTCTAATTAAATACTAGTTTTAATTATTTTCTAATAGCGTGACAAATTAAACATAATTACTTCTCTCCCCTCATTCTAGTGACTCAGCCAATGTGTTTGGCTACTAGAAGTTCTGTGTTATCCCAATTAAAGCCTCAAAATTAATGAAATAATGACGGCCCCTTTTATTCCATTTCCGTCTCCTAAAAATCTGCCTGCATCGCTCTCGCAAGGAAATATGATATATTTCAAGGGAGTATAATTTATCTATTGAATCTGGGGAATGATGCATAAATCATATCAATTGAAATTGTTAAAAGTGTCAGCTGCACCTCGCACATTTCAATAATTATTACTTACGTTCAAGTGCATATAGGACTAAAACAAAATAACAATTAACCTATAAAGTTAGGGACAATACTAGGTAATTTTGTAGCATGAAATGAAACTAACAAAACTGAAGAAAATGGAGAATCTGGTATCTTTGTTTGTCTGTTCTTCGTCATCTCAGACGTCGACTTATTTTTAATGGACGAATCAAGACTTTAATGAAAGAAAAAAAAAAAACCTATACCAACCATAAAAATTCGGATGCGTTCGACTTTCTAAATTTGCTCATCTCACTTTGGGACTGTGTGATTATGCCGGGAATCACATACAACGTCATCAATTCTGCAAGGGGAAGCCGGAATACGTGGGTGCCAGATGTGTGATTCATGCGAGATTTCTTCATGCTTTTAAGTGTTCACCCCACGCATACACCTGTTAAGGCATCCAACGCGAGAAGCACTGCGTGGGACCGTGTAACTGGCATGATGACACTCAAACATAGTAAAGAGGCACACACAAACAAAAAAACCTTGGATAATGGGAGAAAATTTAACAAAGAAAAATTCCCCTAAAATAACAGAAAGCAGAAATAGCAGAATGATTTCTTGTTTGAAATATCATAAACCCTGGGAAAAAAGAGAGACTTCAATCAAGTATCATAGTATTGTTGCCTTGTTGTAAAAAACATCCTCTACTACATGAAATATGAGCTCTATTTATTATAACTCACTCATATTACCAGAGTTATTTGATTTTCTTTCCCTCTCAGATATTTTTTAAAGCATAAAGGACACAAATTCACAACATCAAAAACACAAAACTACAAGAGCAAACTCATTCGTGACAGATCTTATTCGAGATTAAAAACTTTAAAACAAACAAAGAAACATACAAAAAACAACAACAGCACAAAATTTTTAAAAGATATTAAACATCGACTGCATATTGTTGAGAACAGAAGATTCAAATCAGCTCAGCAAAATGATTTAATGAGCTAATATTTTGATGATTATTTACAACAGATAAATCACAGAGGAAACTTTTTATTCCAACACGGTTTGTAAGATGAATAATTTACAGACAAATCTATTTCAATTGCTGCTTAAATTACACAACTGAATTGATATTCATTAAGTATTATGTTCTTTGAATGTTTTCATGGTGAAAGAGATAATTTGAAGTTTTACGGTATGACACCATGTGTAAGTCCTGAAAAGGACTGTTTTGAATCTTTCGTGAGTGATTGGTAGCTCTGAAAAGAACTGTTATAGTTCTTTTCAGAGCTACCAATCACTCACGAAAGATTCAAAACAGTCCTTTTCAGGACTTACACATGGTGTCATACCGTAAAACTTCAAATTATCATTAAGTATTACTGTATCAAATACTCACATGGCACATGGGGAGCTGAATGACAACAAATGAACACAACATAACAATTTACATTATGAAAGAAAAGGAGAGAAAGAGAGAGGGGGCGAATAGACAAATAATTACAGACTTAATTCTTTTGAAAGTTATAGTAAAACTTCAACTTACCTGTCTTTTCTTGAGGTCGAACCTCTCCTTATCTTGTCTATCCAACTTGACCATGGCTGCGTAATGTCGTTCTGATCTCCTCTCGATCTCGCCGAAGAATGATTCTGTGTCTGCCAGGTCCCGAAGTATTCGATTTCGGAGGATGGCGTAGCGCAGGCGTGCGGCACGCCCCCTAGCAACGCGCTGACACGTGACCACTTGTGCGAGAAGTTGGTCCATTCGAGTGTCTAACTTTTCTGTGTGCCAGTACTTGAGGAATACCTAAGGAGGGGTGAGAGGACAGTGAAACTTTATTATTTTGTGATTTTTCTTATATGTACATGTATTTTTACCATTTTTCATATTAAAAATCAACTAGGCGTCGCGTCGTTAAGTTGAAGAAGACACAGTATATTTTCATGTAAAAGCTTTTATTCAAAATGGAAAAGGTTGGTATAATGAAGCTCATGTCTTATTATTTGACACATCACAAGATATGAACTTTACATTTTGAAGAATATAACTTTATAGTATTGTCAATGTTCACGCAATACTGCTATTGTTTCTTTATTATACTTATACCATATCCCTAAACTGATGGAGAGAGTTAAAATATATTGAAAGTACATAAAATAACATTGATTAAAGTTATGTTATATCATCCTGAAATTTTAATTCAAATGCAAGAAAATATTTCGATATACATCAGTGAGAAATACTGCCCATTGAAAAGAAAATCTATCTTTATGTAGTCACGTGGTCTTTCTATAGAGGCGGCCGCGGTTGCTGCTAAAACATGCATGTTTTTATTGGAAATGAAGAACCGGATATGGCAAGTTCGGATAGCGAGGAACCGACTGTAACATTTTGAATGACCAATCGTGGGTATCCTCTCTCTCTCTCTCTCTCTCTCTCTCTCTCTCTCTCTCTCTCTCAAGATATCAAATATGAGTCATGCATAGCAACAGATTTTTAATAAGACATCTAAGATGATGAACACAAGCTGCTTCCCACGTAAGCTAGTGTTGCTAGGGGTGATAGCAGGTGTGATGATCGGGAGGGGGTGGGGAAGTATGACGTCACATCACCGTGTGTATATACCTTATAAGGAATACGATTGGAACAGAATGGTCAAAAAATGGGGAAAATAGATAATCATTATAATTAAATAGTTCATGAAAATTATGCCAAAATAGGTTGATTTTCAAGTAACTCAAAATGAAGTACATGTACATTTCGAGTATATGAGAACTTGTACAAAGGACGTTCGATTTGCCAAGCCTAGCATTATTCAATTTCCCATACATTGCATTCTTTATTACTATTGTATGTAATCCGTACTTTTGTGGTTTCTATTTTCATCAAGATCTTAATATTTTCATTGATTAATTTATTATCATCACCAATATGAAGAATATCCAAGACTACAACCGATACGATCAATATAATAATCAATCTTGAACGAACCTCAGCCCAAAGAAATTAAAGTTCATATCCGCTTATTATTTAAAAAAAAAAAAAAAAAAATGTAAGAAGGTGGCATTTACAGACTTAGCCTAATAATACAGGTATCAGCATTTTAAAATGTATACAGCCAATCATACGAGCATTCATGTATAATGTAAACATTATAGAAGAGCCAAAAAGAGAATTATCATTCTGCTCATCATGATTATTACCAAGAAATCTAATTACCTAAACTAGGTGTGAAATCATTTTTAAATTCATAATACCCTCTGTCTTTCCTGTTTTGCAGATTAGGTAACATAAAATATCAAATTATTTTGGCAATGGTACAACAAAATTAAAATGCCATCTTTTATTGCGGCTCATTTGCTGGAAATTGCCTTCCAATAAAATATTAATACTTCCACAATCATCAATATTTGAAAGACCAAACGTATAAGCCTCAATTCTCCTCGGACTTTGCGGTCCTCTGCTAACAGCAGCTAATCCCACTTGCCTCGACCTCATGTACCCTATTCCTCTTAAGAAAACAAGTTCAAAATACAAGGAAAGTTTCATTATGATGTTCCGGAAGAATAAAACCTTGAACTTGTCGCGAGAAGGTGCATTTTTAACCACTTTCTTTCTTAATTTCCCCTCACCGGCGAATGGATTGATTGAGAGTTCACTGAGAAAAGCAATAAAAAGTCAACTCATGCACCATTTACTTTTACAAAAGTTTTGCGTTTTAGTTTTGACACCTGTCCAAGTTTGACCAGCTGCGTTCCATAGCAAAGCAAGTTTGTAGTTGTCCAGTAGATGACGTCATTATACTGGCAATATAGGTCATCAATAGTAGCTCTATCGGCCAATGAATAGCCATATCAAAAGTAAAATTATCTTTAATTCTGTATAAAGGAGTACAGTTGCTTATATGTGTTGTCACTTTGAAGAGGCCTTACACAATAACTTTAGAAAACACTAGTTCCAAGTTACAAGGAAGTAATCATTGCAGCCCCATGACTTTGACCAAGTACCTAATCTTTGTGATTACCTATATCGCGGGACATAAAAACAATAAAGTTTGTTTACATGCACCTCACAATGTTTGTCAACAACTGACGGCATGAAGGTTTAAAAAGGGAGATAGAGGGGAGAAGGGAGTTAATAACTATATATATATTAAAATGGTATTGAAGAAAAAGGGGAGAATAATGGAATAGAAATAAAAGAGAGCGAACCCTGGAATATGAGAGGCAAAGAAAGAAATTGGAGGTAGAAAGAAATTGAAAGAAAAGGGGGACAGATGGAGATATAATTTATAGAGAGAAGGAGAAAAAGAAAGTGAGGGTGGTAATATAGGTTCCTATAATCTGTAGAGTAATTGACAGGATTTCCACCAGCAAAGATTTTTCATATTCTTTTAAGAATTAAAAGATTTTTTTAATTTTTTTGTGCTAAATTTAAGTTTCAAATCTCTTCAAGTCTTTTTATATTTTACCAAGAATATTACATATAAATCTAATAAAATCTAATTAAAATACGGCATACAAAGGCTTAACAATACAGCTTCTCATGAAAAGGGGTAATCGTGATAAACGTGTAAATATTAAAGGAAACGTTTTTTTTTTAATCAGTGCGCAAAGCAACAAAATCACTCTCGATTTAGTTTCGAGTCATATCATATCCACATGTAAGATGTATATCACATTTATTTATTATCATTGCATTTCCCCATATAAGAAAAAAAATATGGAAATCCCTGATCACCCTTTTAGAAAGTGATCATGACATACTTGTTCACTAAATGCTGTACCACAAAGGGATAATCAAAATAAGTGCAAATCACTGACACCTTAAGGCTAACAACAACAAAAAAAGGGGGGAGAAAAGACAGTCTGAACTTGAACACATTCGTGCTGACTACACAATAGTTTAGATTCGGAAGAACAAAGTAAAAGGGGAAAAGGGTATTTTCTCAAGCGGGTGTATTTTTTAGGTCACAAAAGGAAAAGAGGGATTGCTCCACAATTAGGAAGGGGAACGGAGAGTGTATAGGTGAATAGAGGATACCGACAACTGGACAACTTACACCTTATTCACACTGGAAAATAAGCATACTAGTCTAATCATCTTTTGGAGGAACTGGAACAGTCTCCCTAGACCAATGTACACATGCAAATGTGTGAGCATGGCGCTTTTAACTGTCGATTGTGATACCAATACGCTTAACAAAATTATTATTATAACTAATACTATTATTACATTACAATATTATCTTGTAATCAAGCTTATCATATAACGTCAGTCATCCGAAGGAAGTGCTGCAACTGTGACCTGGTGTCTGTAAAGTTCGGTTTACAGAGGAGGACAGATCTGATCTATCTCGAGAATCGTTCTGTTGAGATCTTCACATGACACGGTGCGGCGCATGTAAACCGACGCCAGTTTTTATTCGGTCTAAAAAAGGGTCTCACGAATTGACTCAGGTATGGAAACTTTCTTATGTAAAAGGGGTCTTTTTTGCTCAAATTGAGGGAAACTACCCAAGGAGTGTATAGTCCCTCGATGCAACAAGAAACCTGGATGAATCAATCTTGACACGTCTCTGCTTCACCCAAAGGAATACCTAGAGGTTATCCCACAGTGTGACGGAAGATGGCATAAAACAATCCCAAACAGAAAAGAAACGGAGAAACTCCTCGGGGGAGAACTGTACTTTCTCTTCACCATGCTTCCTCCTACACTCTTTCTGCGCTGTTGGAAAAAATGCAAAGTCAAGCAGGGAATGGCGTCATGAGCTATTTAGGGCGCCATTTTGGCAACTTGATCAACGTCGCGCGCAGCATGCACCCATTCGTTGGACTCTTCCGTCCTGGCAGCGTTAGCACATAAAGAATCAAACACAAATGTAATAATTCTCTTGTACCCAAGCACGCACCCTATTATTTCTGTTTTACTTTTGTGTTTATATTTATGGATTTAAGTCATTACGAAGCTTGATATTTTTAGCTTTAATCGTATTACACTCGTTTCTTCACCCGATGATGACCTCTCGGCTTGATAAAAGTAAAATTTAAGTAGGACTACGTGCTTTCGTAAAAGTAGGTCTAAAGAATAGGTCAAAGAAATGTGTCAAACAGTAAAGATTATTCAAAAAGTAAAAGAGATTATTAAATTGAGTAAATAACAAAAACCTTTATTAGGATCTAGGCCTATGATTAAAAGAAAATGAGACATTAAAACAAAATACGAGAATCATAATTTTTAATGACCCATTCTAACTTCGATGCGTAAAAAAAAGGGGAGAAGAAGAAAACTATGCAGTCGACAATGATCTGTGACATTTAGGCGTAAACGATTAGATTCAAACAGTATGTTCCACACAATTTAGAAATATGATACTTTAAGTAATAGCATAATTTTGTGGCTACTAAAGGAAATACAATATAGGTCAAAGCAAGCCTTAATTGAATTTACCGGAATTTCTGGAGAGTGAAACAGATTATAGGCGGCAAAATTCAAACAGACGTCACAAGTAATTTGTACTTATCTATGAGACAAATTGGATGTGAAATGATGTTCTATGTTTTAACACGTTGTACGTCACGTGCATGCATCACAATTGACATCCGCCATCGAAAGTAAAATATAAATAAATAAATAAATAAAAAGGGGGGTGAAGAAACATGTATTTAGCAAAGGTTTTTTTAAACAAATTAAACAAATCAGTTAATAAGTTAAAATGACGCATAATTTCATGACCCTAAATGGATATGTAATGAACATTACCTAAATTTGGTAAATAAACGATGAATTGGGAAAATAAGAAAAAGCAGAAGACGGTTTAAATTGAAAAATGACTTTTAGTGGAACACCTCAAACAGATAGGCCTAAAATTAAAATGAGACGAAAAGAAAAACACAAACATTTTTGGAAAGCTCTCTATCTGACCTGCTCAATCAATAAGTTCAGTAGTTCGGACCAATCATCCTGATGGGGAAAGGAACTTTATTTCTGGAAGCATAAATCAGATTTCCCTCCTAACATCCGCCAATAGTTTTGAATAAAATCAATCATCTTTAATCTCCCAACACGATCAGAACTTAGGTCCCCAGATTTCCGAGCCGGCAACCGATAATAATAATAGAAAGCAATAGCAAGGTGGAACCCTAAAAACTGCACCTTCCTAAGTAATTCTTTGTTTTTAGTGACTGTAAGACGAACCTTGGGATTCGGTCTAAAGTTTAACAATAATTATTAGGGGACAATGAATTTCTTTTATGTGTTGAGTTTTCTGGAAAGTTCTTCATAATAGTTAGATTACTTACTGACAAGATGATATTTTTTAAACCTAACATTTCGAGGAATAATGTTGGAACTCGATTCAGTTGAAAAAAACTTTTTGGCAAAGCATCTGAATTTTGTTTGTCCCCCTTTTTTATTAATCAAAAAGCCTAACTTGCCCTCTCTCAAGAGTGCCTTAATTGAGTTTCGAAAGTTCTGTCGGCTCATTTAGAAAACAAATAATCGGAATTCTCAATTAATAATTGTTCTGAGTCACTTCTGATGACAATTTTGCTTGAAATTTCATATAATTTTATTTCAGTGATTATGAATAAAATTTAGGTCACATTTAAGACCATGATAAACATTTACACCTTTAACACCGAGTCCACATGATCGTACACGTGACTTATGTTTCGATTTTTTGCTACATTTTACAATCGAATTGGCCGAGAATCAACATATTAGGAACTCATTCTTTTTTAAAGGAAAAGCCCATCGGCATAACTCCCCTAAACTTGAATAGAAGCCAACGCACAGCATCATCCGAGCTCCTTGTGAAATCCGAAATGCGCCACATTCATTTCCCCCCGACTGATCGATCAGAAAAGTAGGTCAATCGATGAAAATTATCTTGCATAGTAATGAGATTAATTAATAAATAATTAATTAGCAGAATTCGTCAAAATTCAAAGCAAAAAAAAACTAATAATAATAATAAATAAATAAATAAATAAAATAGGCCGAAGTGATTATTATGCACTTATGAGCTTGCCGCCCCAATCGTCCTAAGCTCTTATCCAAAAACTTTCATAAGTCACAACGAACAGTTTCTAATTTCTTTGCCATATATCATTTACTTCACAACTTACCTGTACAAAAGATGATTATACGAAAACTACAAACTATGTAGGCTAATAATAACTTCTTAAATGGTGGTATCTCACTAGCTATGAGACAGGTTCGAGACGGGTAGTCGCGGAGATGTCACCTGAGTTTCAAACACGTCTCATGAGTCGCACGAAAATCGAACATGTTCATGAGATTTTTTCCATCTTGGAGAATAAAACGTCCCATCAAGTGAGATACCACCTTTAATTACTTGATACAAACCTTTTCTACAATAATAAGATAGTCCTTAAACTTTGGAAGTGTCTGTAAGCACGGTTGCAATAAAAAGCCCCTCTAAAATAAAAACGTTTTCTAAATTGATAGTTGAAAATTGCTTCTTTTTTTTTCGTCGTCATTGTCATGTTTGTGCAGACTTTTCACACTCAAACAGTAGAAGGTAAAATGATGATGTAGTAACAGTAATTCATGGATTTCGAACATCTTTGTGCAGACGACTTTGCGTCGGCGGGAACTGGGGGATTTCAGTTTGAAACAAAGTTGACTCACTACGGTATCCGTCATGAGCCGATCATAAACGAGATAAGTGACATTGGAGACGCAACGCAAAGACATGATGTTTAGGTGAATTCTTGCATTATACAGAGTGTCCACCGACCATCGGATCAACATTCTCGGTCTTTTATGGATGCCACCGATAATCAATGGGTGTCAAGTTCTTAACTTATGTCAGGAAAAATATCCGTTATTTTGTGCAGAACTTGATCGGCCGTTCCGCCTCCAATACAATGTAAGCCTCAGTTTCCCATCCTCATACAATGCGGTCATGAAATTTGATGACAAATTGGACGATCTTTTGTGCTTTCCACATGGACCTCGTTTATTTGCGAAGAATTTCTACTGATAATAATCAATTGCAAATCTAAGTCCAACAAATGGATTACATTTGATTTATGACTTTTCTATCGATTTTTGACGACTTTTCTTCGAGTCGGATCAATGTTTTTTGTTTTCCTTCTCTTTTTAAGATAACAATCAGCATGGTCAGTTGACAGTGTGCAGGGATGCTGGAGTGCTTGCAATCTAATGTAGTATGTTGTTAATATACTGACTTACGAGGGATTATAAACGAAATAATAAATGAAATGAAATATCCAATTTACAAGCCAATCTCCTCCTCAGCCCCCCCCCCCCCATATTCTCTCTCTCTCTCTCTCTCTCTCTCTCTCTCTCTTTCTCAAAAAAGTATACCGATGACCTAGGTTCTTTAGTCATGAAATCGTTACAAAATCACGACATCTTGGTACTGGTTGGGACGAGTTCTTTATTATCCACAATTTCATCTAACAATTACCTCAGGCTTTGGACAATGTGTGGGAGGATCCCTAGACAGAAACCCTTCCAATTAACGAATCAGACGCCCCCTATTGGTCAACAAAGGGCCTTTGGCTACACCAGTCCGGGAACACTGAGCTCTGATCTCATCCAACGATATGGGCCAGGTCCTATACTCGACATGTGCACGTCACATGTCTTAGACTGCAGGATATCCCTGGACTAACGTGGATCTTCTGGACCGAATTATAATTGTTAACTATTTGCCCCGGCTATCGTACAAGATAGCGCTGACTTCATTTATAGAACTAGACTTTCCGTCAAAAACAGATCCAAGATCGATTAAGAGCTATTAGGAGACATTTTGTACTATTACAGTGAGAAACACGTGATGAAAACAGAAGGATATTTATTGCCTTCTTGGATGTCTCCCAAGATGCGCAGCCGTATATTAATCACTATTATCATCATGATTGGAATCGTTGGAGAAAGACGCTGATGGTCCCATCGATTGGAAACTGTGTTTGTTACTTGTAGACCTCAAGAAGATCGGCGGATATGTGTATCCTGTGCGACGGCGCGGCGTCTGGACTCGGCGGGGTAGGAAACACGAATTCATAAACGAACACAAATTCCTGAATGCCCCATGGAATAATTCAGTCATCAAGTTTAATTCAGTTGAGTTCAAATATCCTGGATTGGGAATGGCAAGCAGATGATATCTTCAATCTCTGACTTCGATTGATATTTTGATGATAGACATTCAAAATATTGGTGTGTTCCATCTTATATTCGGCCGGGGAGCGTTATTGTTTTCTGAGGCACAAATTGTGACCTTTTGCATGGTGATCCTACAGGAATACACCCCCCCCCCCAATGAAAAAAAAAATGTCGCAGGAAAAACAAAAAATCCGCGGCCGGAAAATAAGCCCTGCTACTTCACAAATGCCAATATGTATTTTTATGTGTTGATGTTTCATAATTTCGCCAAAATATTACATCTAGTGTTAATATCATAAATACTTCATACAGAGGCGGCGGAACCAGGGGGGCAGGGGGGCACTGTGACCCCCCACTTTTTCATCCACCCTAAAAGTGCCCCTTTTCTTAGCTAATAACAAATCATTTTATACTAAAAAAGGGGTACTTTGTTACTAAAAGGGGGCACTTTTAATACAAAAAAGTGCCCCTTGTTACTCCATATGTCTTTTAAAACCAAAATTTCGGCTCGCGCTTCGAGCTCGCTGATACTAAAGAGGGTGTATAGTGCTCAATAAACTCAAATTTTAAGCTCATAATTTTCAGCTTGCACTTTGCGCTCGCGGATACTTAATAGGGTCTATAATGCACAATAACCTCCATTTTTAAGATCATAATTTTCAATTCGAGCTTCGCGATCGCGGATATTTAATAGGGTATATGATGCACAATTAACTCCAATTTTGAGCTCAAAATTTTCGGCTCGCGCTTCGCGCTGGCAGATACTAAATAAGTTATATCATGCACAATTAACTCAAAATTTTCAGATAATAAATTTCAGCTCGCGCTTCGCCCTTGCGGATATTAAATAGGGTCTAGAATGAACAATTATCTCGAAATTTTCGGGTCGCGCTTCGCGCTCGCATTCTTTTAGTTTATCATTAATAAAATACAAATCCATTAAAATTTTGATGCACAAATTTAAAGGCAAATTTTCTGCACAACCCTACTCTTCTGAATACTTTTCTCTTTGAGCCTTCGGGCTGAGGTGCCCCCCTTTTTAGAAAAAGTGCCCCTTTTCCTTCATGACCCCCCACTTTCAAATTCGTTCCGCCGCCTCTGACTTCATAATTATGTATAAACAAGATAAGTTTACAAATCTATTAAAAAAAAAACACTTATGATCCAATGCTTCAATGCTCCAAATGTTATTGTCCGAATCGGATATTCTTTTTGCCCTTGTCCCGTGGGCTTGGCAGCCGCTGAGCAGCGCCAGATGGACGTTGCTCTATCCCCCTCTTGCTGAACGCCAAACAGGGAAGCAACAACTACCATTTTTAACGTCTTTGGTATGACTCGGCCAGGGATCGAACCCACAACCTCCCGATTATGAGGCGGACGCTCTATCCACTGAGCCAACGCATCGGTGTTGAATATGACGTGTGGTATACATGAGGTAAATTAATATCTTTGATAATAATTTTTTTTTATAGCAAAGCCTCATCTGGTGGCATGGCGCCAAAAAAAATATGCGCAATGATGTTAGATCGCACACAGGTGATGGGAGAGGGGGGGGGGCATCGTTTGCGTATCATGATGACAAGACACCATAGCAACTTACTGGCGGCAAGGAACAGTTGCCATGGCTACATAATTCTAACATGGATGTTATTCATAGTCTGTAGCAGAATCGATGACCACCTGGAAGCTGCCGCTTTTAGCCGAACATCCCTCCCTGGACGTTTCCAAGAATGTGAATGACTTGATTTAGAACAATGTTTACGTTTCTGATTGTGACCAAACCGTTAGCCCCGTGACCACAAACACGTTCCGCTATATGACATCGTGTCATCGAGGCGACACTGATCATCATCGGGATCATCCCGGGAGAGAGATTGCATCGCAGTGGGTCCTCTTTATACCTTGCATTGTAAAATGAAACCAGTGCCCTGTAACACAAAGACTTACAATTGATTTTTTTTTCTCGGTATAGCCTCATTTGGAACGCAGGTACAGTCATGGATTAAAATAAAGATATAATTAATATTAGGGTTAGGATTGATATAATCAACTTTGGAGCACCCTGTCAATGATGAGGCTACCGAGAAAAAAAAAATCAATCGTAGGTCTGTGTGTTACAGGGCCTACACCCGACTGCTCGGAGACTTGTAGGGAAGTAGCTCGGTTATTTCTGGATCAAGAATGTCACCAACAACACCAACTGTGTTTTGACAATCAAAATGACGTAAGGAGACTTATTGATTTATGTTTATCTTTCGAGACTTACATAATCTATATTTTTCAAATACAATAAACAATCATATTGCAGTCTATTAGTATTAACAAGATCGAGTTTAGATTTAATACCCCAATACAAAATCAAATTAAAGTCTCACCCTTTAACGTCGACAAAATTAATCCTGAAATAATCAGGCCTGTGCTGTTCTGCTGGGTCACTAAATACACCATACCCCCCTCCCAAAAAAAAAACAACAACAACAAACGAACGAACAAACAAAATATCAACGACAACGGCTCCCAGTTCTTCTGAAAAATTGTGCTCTATACAAATTACAATGATGTAACTTTTATCGCCGCCATCTCAATTTCCATAGCAATAGGAAAGCATCTTGAAGAAGATGGTGATGAGATTATCTTGGAGCAACATCCTCTAATTCGTCACCTTCGAGGAAAATATACAACAGGCGACTAGATAAGAGCTTCCCTCTTAGGTGGCATTTCGATTGCAAGGAAAAACTTTGGGTATACAGAGCAGGAATAACTGAATTAGAATATACCACCAGCATCCTTTTCTAAAATTGTGCCTCCAGATTTGGATTGTCATGGCAACAAAGAAAGCATCTCAACACAACGGTGTCGAAGAGTTAGACTTGGAGCAACATCCTATATTTACATTAGTCATGTTCAAGGGAGTAAAAATGCTATGTTTGGCTTTTCTTTCAACTCCTGGACATAACAATATTATGAATGAAGATATATTCAGAATCTTTTTGTAACTAAAAATATTCTGATTGACCGCATATGTTTAAGATATGAATAGAATACATTTCCCCGGCTGCCGCACGTGTAGAATCTAATTGATAACAGACAATTTATTTGCTGACTTGCTCTGAATCCTTCTCATTAAAGAAAAACGACCGAGTCTTGATGAAGTTCAAGTATTTGGCTAAAATTATGTAACACTTTGAGTGATTTTAATAATTTTCCTTTTGCTTCTAAATAGTTAAATACATCAGCAGAGTCCACAATAAACATAGTAAATGTTGTACTTGTGTATTTATTCACCTTGATGAAGAGATGGGATTTTATTTGAATTCATTTGTTTTTTTCCACTTTTGTTCAGTTACTGCAAATTATGGTGCTACGTAGGGCCAATCTCTAAAATTGTCCCAGTATCCCCTATATATGTGCAACCAGTCACTTCTAATATTTTATTAAAATGCACAACTATAAAACTAACCTTTGTTTTGCCTATGTGGTAGTCTATGCAACCAGCCGCTTCCAGTATTTGTTTGCACCTTTTGGGATGTACATCAACCTCAGCTGTCAGTGGGAACCCAATGAACTTATATCTAATAAGACAGAGAAAGAAAGTATGACTCCAATGATAACAAAACAAAAATAAAACCAAAAAATATGTGAATGAGAATTTTTCACAAGCCAAAACCAATAACGCCATTCAATATGAAAGACTGATATAGAGAGGGGAGATGAAATCAAGGCCATGCAGGCCAATATCGTAATCTGACTTTATATATACAAGAAATCTTTAGTAGTAGAGGAGAAAACTAATTGGCTAGGACCCGAGGCTTGTACGAGACTAAACAGAGGAACAAAAAATAGTCATAATCTGACTGCTTGCCAAAATAATGACAACGTAAGAAGAAGAATAAGCAAGAACACATTGCCTAAAATGACCTTAGAGTCACTCTTTTGGGGTTTATTTTTTAGTCTCGACGTGTTACACTAAAAAAAAAAAATTTAAAAAAAAAAATTGATATCCGACTTACCGATATTGAAAATCTGGAAACTGAAGCCGAGTCGGGTATCCGCTCCTTCTGATCCGAATTGTCTCGAGCACGCCTGTGTATCGTAGCTGACGGAGAACCAACTCGTGATCAAACTGCTGGTGGCGACTGTAAGAGTTTGGTTTGATACAACGGATGAACTGGGCATCGGCAGAGAGAAGCTTTTCCATCAAGTTCGTCAGTGAGTTCTGGATAAGCCAAAGATGATGACTATTTACAACTTAACAATTAACTAAACAAGCTCAGCACAAGGTGTTACCATAAGCTGTTTAAAATAAAAAACTAGATGAATCTTCGACCGCGCACGGTCGGAAGGCATGCCTCCGTATTGCCACATCGGGAAAAAAAGGCATGCGCATGTTGAGTATTTTACATCCTTTATAAACCATGACATCTTTGAGATTGGGACCCCAATCTATTAAAGTTGTATCCACCCTCAGATTTATTCCAATCTAGGAAGGAATGGCCTATCGATGTAATAAAAAGGATAAACAATCGCTTTAAGTTTGATCTGTCAAAGGTCCTTCAGAAAATTGCAACAACAGTTTCATTTACATAATAACCAGTGACCTTTGATGTCCTGACCTCAAAAATATAATCAGTTCAATCTTTCCTCCCCACAATGACCCAAGTTTGAAGTTGATCCATAAAACGGTTTCAGAAGTTACAGGCAAGGAACGTGCCATTTTCATGTATACAATGACGTCTGTGACCCCTTGACCTTTGACTTCATGACTCAAAATATAATAATTCACATTGTTCCCTACCATATGCACACTGACGCCAAGTTTGATGTTCATCCATCAAACTGTTCTAAGTATCGCAAGAACAAGTCCATTTTCATGTACACAATGTCCTCTGTGGCCTTTGAACTTTGACCTCATGATCTAAATTCTAATCAGTTTATTGTCCGTCCATAGCATTCAATATGAACCCAAGTTTTGAAAATTGATGCCCGTCAACCGGTTTATTAAAGTTTATTGCGAGAACAAAGCCCATTTTCATGTACATCAAGACCTCATGTGACCTTTGACCTCATAAGACCCGCAAAATCTGATAAGTTCATTGTCCCTCCCATATGCACACATTACTTCAAAGTTGAATTGACCCGTCACACAATTCTAGTAATTTGCGTAAAACGAACCATTTTCATGTATTACAATGACATCTGTGACCATTTGATCCTTTGACGATCCCATCATGACCTCTAAATCTAATCAGTAATCATTGCCCCTCCCTTAGAGCATCACATTACAAACCAAGAATTTGAATGATGACCCGTCAAGCGGTTTATAGTAATGGCGAAACGAGCCATTTTCATGCATACAATAGACATTGTGACCTTGACGCTCTATTGACCTAAATGACCCCAAAGCAGATCAGGATCATACGTAACCTACCATATGCATTACAATGATCCAAGTTTGAAAGTGATCCTCAAACGGTATCTTAAGTTATAACGCGAGAAACGAAAACCGGGACGGACGTACGGACGGACGGACGGACGGACGGACAACCCGAAAACATAATGCCTCCGGCACCACCTTCGGTGGCGGAGGCATAAAAAAACACCTACATGGATGCAGTTATAAGAGTGTTTGGGACAGAGAAGTTTACCCTACGAAGATCGATAACTTATTAATCAAGAGTATAAGAACATATTCATTTTAATGCCAACTCTTACTGTCATTTACGAGAACTGAGTAGTTCTCTCGACGACCAAGCTTAAAAATGAAATATCATCTTTAGTAAATGTAACATAATATCATTTGTAAGCATGCATTAACGATCTGATATAGCATTTTCACTACGATTATACAAACTTGTTATTAACCAAACGCCGAAGACAATGCTTACAATGGTGAGCGTTTCATCACTCGGGTCCTGCAGTCAGATCGATATCCAAATAATAAATATTCTCATTAACAGTATAAAACGAAATTTTGATTATTTTTATTTCTCGCTTGAGCTAAACAATACAGTAACACGTCTCCATCAAAACAAACTATCTTATCACTAAATAATCTGTTTTGCCAACTGAAATTTAAAAAAAAAAGTTAGCGCGCATGACAATCACCGCTTGTCACATAATAAGAGAAAGTTTACTGGCCGACTTCTCATATTCAATAAAATAATGGCCATGACATCCGGATTCAATCAACAGGATGATATAATATTCTTCTGGTTAACCTTTGTTTTCACCTTATTTAGTGTCACTGATGGTTGTTAGCAAGTTATTAGGTCAAATGTAACATGTTTGGCATTGTAAAATGGAAATTTTATGATTTTATGTGGAATCAGTTTTGACACCCTTAACCACCTTTTAACCTTACCATCCAACACGAGTTTTTGTCACGTCATGTAACTATGTTATAAATTTCAAAGAATAACTAACATTGAGCGAGGGCTTGGGTCCCTGATATGTGTATAATGATTTTTTTTTTAAGTGGGGATGCTAAACCCCTTCCAGTGCCCCCACCCTCTCCTTCATGCAGACAGAACACAAGAGAAAGTTATAATTTTAATGTTGACGTTTTTTCAACAAAATAAAGGAAAACAAAAATGTATGTAATGTACATAACCAGATGATATCAATATCTAAAAATATCAATAAAAACAACATTATTTCATCATTAATTTGTTGTACAAGCC
>CALNVZ010002974.1:44576254-44605218 GCA_940671915.1 Paracentrotus lividus
CCCCCCCCCCCGAAAAAAAAATATATATATATATTATGTTGATGCTGAAAAGGAAGGAATTTGTTTACCAACTGCGATGTTGAAATTAATCCCCAAATTCCGATGATTTGATATTTTCAAACAGCAGTATTGTCAGTTTTTATTTCACGTTTGTTTACTCACTTGCTTCATAACAGAGCCAAATTATTGCTGATCCAGGTGGGGGCGCAGGGGACGCCCCCCCCCCTGTAATTTGAACAACAACTCATGACTGATACATTTAAAAAAGAAAAAAAAAAATCGGGCAGCCGGCGCCCCCCCCCCCCATTTTTCAAGATCCTGGATGCGCCACTGCAAAGTGACCAACGCTGAGAAACCTGGCAGATCATTGAAACCACATTCCCATAGTCATGCTTTAATCCAAAGCAATTCGGAAACCACAGAGAAATATCCAATCCACCTTTAATTAAGGTCCGTAAACAATACTCCTTCTTCTTTCCTAACTGTCTCTTGGAAATCACAGGTCACTTAAGTGTGATATACTTGTCCTCCTTTTACAAAGGTGATGATAGAGTACAAGGGCGGAGATTTCTTGTCACGGGGTGGGGGGGGGGGGCGAGATGAACCTCGTACTTTGGTTTCTGTACCAAATTCAAACACCTTTTTCCACCCTTTTAGAAAACGCACGTCATTCCTCGGCCCCTTTAAAGGGTAAATTTACCCCCTTTCCACAATTTCTTTTTTTTTAGTGCAGGTAAACGAAGCAAGAATTGAACTGTTGTATGATATTACGACACTATTCATGGGGTAGCGACGACAAACAATGATTTTAATTTTGATTAGTTAACACTTTCTTTTAGAAAATTGATTTGAAAGTCTCAAATTCTTTTAGAACTTGTATTTGTCAATAACACAAGAATTATTGTGTTATTCAGAAAAAATGCTTTTTTCAACACCATTTTGGGTTTCCAAAAAGAGGACCCTAATCTTGTACGGCCTATTTAATTTGAAAAACCGGTCGTAAAGTTTTAAATACCGGTTGTAAATGCTTTTAACAGGTAGATGATTCGATATTTTTTGGCTAAATGCCCTAAATGTTGATGCCCACAAATCATTAAATTCATGCCTTAGCAACGTAATTCAAACTTATTCACATCATGCATTGTAAAAAGGGTACAGGATTTAAGCATTTTTTTTTGTTCACTTATTAGTCAGAAATCATTTATACACGTTCATTCTAAAGTGAAAAAAAAAAGCACTTTAAACTTTCCTTTGATAAAATATATTTATCCGACTTTCCAAATTCACAGATAAATTGTACTTTCTTGTCTCCCCCCCCCCCCCCAGTTTAGGCTGGAGGAAATAGTTTTTATTTTCAGTATGATGGCAATGAAGGTTTTAGAAAATAGAAAGAACAAAATTCGAGATATTAATTAACCCTGTTTTTCGTATTATTGGAGAATGTAACCTTCTCTTAGTAAGTCCGAGTGTCAAAGGTGATTGTTCGAGGTTTACCCTCCCTTTCCTCGAAGTAAGATACACATGATTATAAAAAAATATATCGGTCAACAAACTTTGTCAACCCGGTAAACAAAGTTTGGTAAACTGCGCCAATACACGCATGCGCCCTATCGACCAAGAAAATGAAGTGGGGTTAGTAAACAGTGGTATTATGATGTGGAAATGATCATTAATATGGCTCACCTTAAACTGGGATCCAACAGTAGGTGTTTGATTCTTGGATTTGCCGGCTTTTGCTCGAGCAGCCTTTTCTTCTTTGAGTCTAGACATAACATTTAAAAAGAGACATTTTCATTATTCTCAAACACTCTATTTTAAAACATTGAATTTCAAACCTGTGATTCGTAACAATATAATAAAGAAATACAATTTGAAATTCATATTAGAGAACTGAGCTCGTGATGGCAAGTATAATGACGTCACTGTTATTTTTTATGCTTTTTTCCCCTCTATTTTTAATAAAACTGGAATACTCATTTAAAAAAAAATTGTGCTATAAAACATGATAAAATAATGAAAAGGAACAAAAACGGACAGTTTCGTTGTCGAGTGAAAACAAACATTTTATCCAACATCGATTCATTTTGACACGTTCTTGAAGGAATAATCAGACCTGACAACTAAAATGGAATCACGCAAATACAAATTTTTTTAAAAATGTAATCAAAACTATACTAGAAAAGGCAGATTGTGAGTTCAAAAGTAACTATATGCAATATCTTATTCGTCAATTCATTATAATTGAATTATATTTTACTATTTTGACTCGGTAATGGTGGTAGAAATCCAATCTGGGAGGCAAAGTTATCATTTTAAAATAACTTACTGTTTCTTTAATTTCCTAGCGGCATCTCTGGAAAGACTCACACCTGGGTTGACTGTAATCGTAGGGGGCGGCTTACACATTAGAATGTCCTTCTGGTTTCTGAACGGTGCACCCGCACCGCTGTCGTTAAAAATACAACAAAAATTAATATTATTTAAAAAAAAATAGTATTGAAACTGCTGTTGATTATATGTTCATTTGCCATGACGCCACTAATAGTACAGAAATATAAGATGCCTCAAAATTCATACATGTCAATAAGAAACATTTTCAGTATATTTGAGCGTGTGCGTGTGTTTTCAGTTCATGATTAAAAATTCGTATTTCAACCGGATCATGATTAAGAATATGTCTGAAATAAGTTAGTTTAAAAAGTATGATAGACCCAAAATGGGCTCTTATGTACACATAACAATTTTCAATATCAACACTACCTTAGTAAACGTTGAGAACTATCCAATATTATTAATAATTTTATAGAATCTTCTAATGTTTTCATTGGAAAAGGAAATTTAGAGACGGGTCATACCTCTTTTCACTCTGTTGAACAAAGAGAAACTTTACCAGACCATTGTCAGACTTGGCCATGCATTCTGACATTACAGTGCTGAATGTATCACGGTTCTTCTCAAGAAACCCAGTAGAGTCGTACCAGATCTGAAATAAAGGAAACAAAATGCCAAAAAATGATTTACAACAATTTTGTGCAATTTGGTAAATAACTATAGAACCTGACAAAATAAGGATAGATGATAATAGCAATGTTATATATATGTGAAGTCATTACATTGAAAAATATATATCTTGAAATAAGAGAACACTAGCAAGAAAAGAATGGATTTTTAAAATGTTATTTTTATAGAGTCCGCCGATAGAGGGGGTAGATAATGTAACAATCTAACAACAGAATTGATAATGGAGCGAAGATAATTATACACGATAATTCTTCTTTTGAATCAACAGGCCTGTCAATCTAAATGTAGGCCTATTACGTAAGCAAAAACTGGTAGGGACTTTAAAGCAGACTGAACAAAATTTGGTCTGGATTATGACTGTAACTAATCAAAATCAGTGGCGGTTCCAGGCGGGGGCGCGCCCCCTATAACTTAAAATCTTTCGTTGACTGTACAAATAAGGACATTTTTGCACCCCCTTCCTATCAGACGTGGCCGCCCCCCCCCTCTCCCCCACTGTCAAATCCCAGATCCGCCACTGAAAATAATGCAGAGTTGAAGCCTATACCCTGATCCATAATGTTTGACCCGAGATAGTCGTGTTGCCTTTGTTCTTTTTCTGCATCAGAAAGTTGCTGTTCTTGCTATGATTGGACGAAAACTTCCCCACCAGAGTGACGTCACTACCCTTGGGAAACCTTGCCTCTTCGTCCAGGAGAGAGAGAAGACCTAGCGGCTTCTAAAAGAAAATAATAAATAACTGTTATGACACTTGTTCGTTAAAAGGAGGAAAAAAAGTATTCCCTGAAAACATATTTGTATCGATATAATGAAAGGATAAAATGCCTTTGACTTGTGCTATGTGTCCTTTCATTCATATACCCGTTTTCAAGCAAATCATTTTCATTGACATAATGGTTATATGGCAGACGACTGAAAAGATTTTTAAAGATTAAAATATTAATATCTATTTTTTTCAATCATCCTTTAATACTTCATTGTGAGTTTGTTGTTGTTATAATTTATTGCGGATTTGTTGTTGTTGTTGTTATAATAATTAGTGCAGGCATGGGTGTCGATTGTGGGGGGGATGGGGGGGGATGCATCCCCCCCAATAATTTCAGTGGGGGGGATGGTGTGTACAATCATCCCCCCCAATATTTTGATATCAAGAAAATAAAAAATATCATATTATATGCACATAAATCTACCCATTACAAATTTGTTATCATACAAAACACTTTTATGACATTATTATATTATTTTACAGTCTAAAATACATATTTCTGACATTCAAAAATCCAAAATTTTCTCACTCTTTCGTTAATCTTCCTCGTGTGTGCCTATATATACTTCAGTAATCATGTAACACAATACACCGTGTTGATAATGGAAGCGCAGATGTTTCACTATTCACAATTAGAAAAAAAAATTAATAAAATGGATGATAATCAGGGGCATTGACCCCAGGGTGAATGGCGGACAGGTGCCTCGATAAGTAAAACTGAAGTCATAAGTATTCCCCCTCAATAACCCACGATGGTTTTGATAAAAATAATGAATATTGAAGAGTCTGTAACACTTAGCTTGGCTCTTCATCGACATGGTAACCTTTTTGGACTCGGACCATTGATTATATAATACACTTTCACTATACTCTGGGGGCTAAATGCCCTCTTTTCAAATTAGTCGCTACTTTGCTCTCAAATATCAGATAACTGTTAGAATTTGCGTGAAAATTTTCAGCTCGCGCTTCGCGCTCGCATAATATAAGATAGTGCAAACTGCACTTGACTTTGTTCATCTTTTATGCATGTATCAATGCCACGATGGTACGTTTAAAACACTAAATCCCTCCCCGTTTCATGCTCCAATGTTGCTACAAGTATCTTGTTTCATCAGGTCACTATTATTGAGAAAATTTTCAGCTCGCGCTTCGCGCTCGCACAATATATTGCCCTAATTCGTCCATATTTATATAGATTTGCGTTTGTTGGCATTACGTCATGATGTTCCGCTTCTAATCACTAGTTAAAGCCCCCTAGCCCTCCATCAATTTCGTGCTTATAGTCATGTCACGCTACAAATACCATGTTTCAGTTGAATATTATTGAGAAAATTTTAAGCTCGCGCTTCGCGCTCGCATTACAGCCCTATAAATTCGACGATGTACTAGTACTCATATGCGTAATAATGTGCATGTGTGTGTATCTATAGACATTACATCATGATGGCCCCTTTAATAAAGCAGAATAGCCCCTTCCCGTTTCGCGTTAGCATTATTCTACAATACCGTATATGTCCCATTTCATGTCATTATTATTGAGAAAATTTTTAGCTCGCGCTTCGCGCTCGCATAAAGAACTTGAAAATATGTACTAGTGGATACTGACATGCATGCATGTGTGTATTATCTGTAGCCATTACATCATCATGGTCCCCCTTTAACAAACCAGTTAAAGCCCCTTCCTCGTTTTCGCGCTCGAATTATGCTACAAATGCCCCATTTTATGTCACTATTAAGGCCTCGTCACACCGAGTCCGGTCCGGTGACCGGGACGGCAAACCGTCTCAAATCGCTCCATGAGCGATCCCATAAAAACCGTACCGGTTGCCGTTCCGGCTAGTACAGCATAGCCCGTGTTTTTTGTGACCAGTCTCATTGCAATAGTACACGGCCGATTCATTTCGACCGTTTTTGCCCATTGTTGAACCGGAACGGGCCCGTGCCGTGACCCGGACCGGACTCGGTGTGACGAGGCCTTTATTGAGAAAAATTTTCAGCTCGCGCTTCGCGCTCGTATTATACAATACATTTTTCATACTTATATACATGTACAAGCATATACAAACATTACCCCCCCCCCCCAACAATATACAAACATTACCCCACCCCTAACAATGGACACTGCGATCATATACCATCGTATGTGTCACATTGAGGAAAAGAGGAATATCGACGATCATCCCCCCCAATCGCCAAAACAAATCGACACCGTTGAGTGCAGGTTTGTTTTTTGTTTAGATGAAAAGTTAACAAAAGTGGTGTAGATAAACCTAACAGGAATTTCATATTTCTCCATTGTTCTCAGGCTAGCATATTTCAAATTTGTTGTTCGTGTTCTTGTTTATGGTGGTGGTGGTGATGTTGTTGTTGTTGTTATTGTTGCAGTTGTGTGTTTTGTTTTGTTTTATGTAATTACAAGCAAAACTATATTAGTTCACGAATCCTGTAAAACTTACCGCCATAAATAAGTCTAGGACGGGCATGTTGTCTTGGTACTTGATCGAGTGCTTGGGGATGCCCTCCCCGGCGTACTCGGCCAACTCCCAGGCGAAGATCCGCTGGTTAAAGTAGTATTGGAGCTGCTCGTTGGTGAGGTTGATGCACAGCTGCTCGAAACTGTTCTTCTCGAAGTTCTCGAAACCGTAGATGTCCAGGATGCCGATCTCGTACCCTTTGGCTCCCCTGTCAAAAAACAATCATCACAAATATTCAAACAATCATCATAAATGGAAATATATTTTCTGGCGGTGGGGTGAGAAAGTTAACTCAAAATAATCGTTGTGCTTGAAAAAGTAAAACCGAGATGCCAAAAATTATATGTCTGTTATTCATAAATATAATATAATTATGATAATATTCACGATAATCAAGCACGACAGTTGCGCCGTACCAAGTAATCTCATATTAGAGCGTGGCACTGATAATTCATGTCGTGACAAAGAAAGCTGCCATAATTCGAACCGTGTACTTTGTGAACGACAACCCTCGATCACATTATCTACCACGGGCGTTGATATCATCACTCTGAATAGTTTTAAATATTCAAAGTCCTCAAATCTTGAACAACAAAAATATTTGTATAGAGGTGTCATTGTCTGGAGGATAATGTCTTTACACTGGGTTCGAATCCTGGCAATGACAGTAATAATGGCCTTAATTTGCAACTCTCCATCCATGCAGGTAATGGGTAATTAGTGAACAACGACAATTGATTTGTTCAGCTCTTAATAATGGTAGTTCGGCGTGGAACTTAACTTGTAATGTACAGTTGTAATGTACTTAATTTGTAATGTACAGTTGTGTATATATATTTTGCACGAGACAAACAGTACAAAATATCATGATAATCTTTTTTGTATACTCACGGGCTGTCAGCATCGGGAGCGATCAGGGAGTTGATTTGGTTGACGATCCAATTGAAGAGTTTACTATAGAGAGCTTTAGCTAAGGCATCACGACCATCGTTCGCCTGCCCGACGTTCTTCAGTGTCACAATCTGCTCACCTATAGACGATAACGTAAATATAAGACTTTTATTTCTCAAACAAACTTTTTGTCATATTCGGACTATTATAAAGTATGCCTAATATTTTTCATCTCAAAAGGATTATAGATATACCAAACGACAGAATAGATAATAACGTCCAACTGTTGGCGCATGGCATTAATTAAAATATGTCAAGGTATTTTACATCAAATAACTATTATCTGCCTCCTAAATTACTGACGCATACACAATCAGATGTAAAGTTGCATGAAAATGATGTGGGGAGGGTGGGGCTCGTTGTAGGTGGGAAGGAAAACAAAAATCAGCATTCGGTAATTTGCAAACACACACTCACACAACCATCCACCCTTGCATAAAATGCTCTGTCGGGTGCTTTGTCAGTTAATATGCCTTTATATCACTCATGCTAAAAATCAAAAGCAAAAAAGAGAAACGCGATTCCCGAGACCAGAGGGGTCCTTTTTGATCATTATAAGGATTTTTTTTCTTAAACTAAGGGGTAAAGAGAGGTACCAAGGCCAGTCCCCACTCACGCCTCCCCCCCCCCTCCCCCCCCCCATCGGATCCGCCCTTGCAGCAATCAATCGTTCACTCATGTAAATAGGTTTAGCTGCAGACTTACCTCTTGCTTCTACAACATTTGAGATGAGTGCTGTAGCCAGAGCAGAGGGGTCAACGCCCAGGAGTCTTGCCACTGTTGAGATGATAGCAAAGAAAAATAATGTCAACAGTATTTATAATATTTCATATGATTAGGGTATTATGTGCTCTAGAACCGGAGAACTGAATCCGGCTTTCACTTTTTATAATCTTATGTGAATTTACCCGAATTAAAAAGACAACCAAAGGAAAAGAATCGCTCCAAATTTGAACGCGATTTGTTTGCACATTCTGAGCTTTTTGCGCGTGCAAAATAGCAGAAAATTTTAGAGAGCATATAAATCATTTTTATGTGTCATATTTAAGATCCGTCATTTTAAATACGGAGCTAAAAAAATTCTCTTTCTGATAAAATAAACCCTCTCGCTCTCCACTGGATTCTCAAAATATTTTTCATGGTTCAAGTGAAAATCATGTCAAACCATGATCTTTCCAAAACTACAACAAAGACTGTTATGATCTTACCAACTTTGAGGACATATTCATCCACGATATAGGAACCGCCCGACTCATCATCGACATCGAATTCGATGTCAGGGATCTGTATGATGGCTGATAGAAGACGGTAGATGATCCAGATATCTTCCTGAGTGAAGCCAACCAACTCCATGATTTCCTGGAGTTCGTCGAAGGTCTTCTGACAATGCATGAATTCATCCTCACTCGTGTAGATGTTCTGTTGTCCCCTGCTTGTCAATGTCCTGCATGATTCGAAGAAAGGTTTCTTTTGTTAGTATGTATGTTACGGTTCCGGGAAACTACCCCAAGACAACTAATATACTCCCAACTAACCTCACCAAAAAAAAAAAGCGCTATCATCTAATCCCAGTGATAGTCGTCGTGATACGGTGTGTTGCAGTGATTTTTTTTTTTTTTTTTTTTTTTTTTATGAATTCATAGATTCAGACTCGTCTCTTGAAATTACGATTCTTTTATCCAGAAGTCATGCCAGGATATAAACCGTTTTATTGACCAAATTTCCGGCAGTCATTTACAAACATTCAAGCATTTAACATGATAAGGGAAGGGATAATTATTTAAACTTCGATCTTTCCATCGAAATCTCAGTGTTGAGCTCATGTACCAAAATCCTCTGGAAAGTCAGATTAAATTTTTTATTGAAGCAAAATGTATTTTATTATCTTTAAGTAAGAAACATAGTAATTCAACAAGCGATGCCACCCAAGCCAATACAAACCAGGCAAGTGATCGAAGTATAGGCCTACCTATGATTTTCAGGGGGTGAGAGCATTATACTCAAGAGCTGCTGTTCCGTCAATCCAGCAAACAAGTAGTAGAATATATGGAAGTTCCTCTCCCCATCTCCTTGTGATACTACACGGGACTTCTCAAGTAAGTAAGTGTCGATTTTCGCTGGAACATCAAAGCAACATAATTTTTGAACATTCAAATTAAAGTGGCATATACACGGATTACAATATTTAACGAATTATGTCGGAGTACTATAGTCTCGTAAACGCTAGCCTTTAGGTAGGCCTGTCAGGTTCATGACAAATTTATGCTTATTTCATTATTAAAGTTTCTCGTTTCATTAAGAAGATGTGCTTCTTCCTCGTAACAAAATGACGATTCCATCGTGTGCTGTGTATTCAATTGTGAATTTGAAAACATTTAAGTTAATATTGATTCATCTTCTAAACTCCGTTGTGAATAATCCGACTTTGAGACAACTGAATCGCGTATTGATTTTATACCAATCGCAACTCTTTGAAAAAGAGATTGTAACTATAATGATTGATGAAATGATTTGCGAGAGAACCAAACTGGATTTCACTTTATAATTATATAGAGATGACTCCTGATCTCCTTCTAAAACATATGAATTTATACCTCCTGCTACTTGGCAGTCTTCTGTGAATTGAAGTTCCAGGAATTTTCCGAATCGGCTCGAATTGTCGTTCATTACAGTCCGAGCATTGCCGAATGCTTCAAGGAGTGGATTAACCTGAAAGATGAAAACAAAGGAGTGTTGATGAAAATATAGCAATTATAATAACAATAATTATATCAACACCAATAATAATGATGATAATGATTAGGGCGATTCCATGCTGTGTCGTACGGGACATTTTGACAACATTTTACATCTTTTCGATATGAAAACAAAGAAATAATTTCTTAATTGATGTTGATCCTCAAGTAGTACCAGAAGAAGCACAAGAACCAAGACTTTACTTGACTATATTACTTATCCTTTACAAGTGAAATGAGAAATAACAGTGTGTCGTACGGGACACATAAATAACAGAAACAACAAATAGACTAAAACAACAAAAGCCTATAGAATCGCCCATTAAGTTAAGGTCTCGTTCATTAAGAGCCGAACATAGTAAGACAAAATTAATGGACACTAAACGCAACGAGTATTGCCATTTTATTATTATTTTCTTTATACTGGTAAATACAACATTGTCGACATTATCTTATTTTACTGGAGCTACGCACCTGCCATCAGTACGACGTTGATTTCTATTTGTAACTAGGAATAGAATCGATCATCAAACTGATTGTTTGCTAAATCTGGCATCACTTATGGCAGATGTATATTGGTGTATGAACAGCTTGACGTTTTTTGTGAGCAAATAAAAGAAGTTCGATCTGTGTTATTCGTGTCTAACCACTTGAAAATGATTATGAATGAATAATAACGGCCCTCTGTTCACATTTCCTGTGCTCTTCAGTCGTCATTAATGAATGGATCTTGCATCATGAAGCCTGTGATCTTGGTGACATCTCTTTTGGTTACTTTTGCTATAATCATTATGAGTATATTCGGTGGTGACATGGTTTATGCACCAGACCTTTCTTCCTCTAGATCTGGAAGACGTCGACAACCATTAGAAGAGTGGAGACCGTTTGAAAATCATGTAAACTCAAAAATAGTTGATCACGGCACCTTTACCAGTATTTCTGTGGGACGCAGTCGAACCCAAGGATTAAATAGGAATACAAGAACTGATGGAGGCAAAAGCGATGGATTCGCTTATGGAACCTCCCCACATCCACAAAGTGATCATAAATATGACAATGATGACAAAACCCTAGATAGCATTAGGACAATTTTGAGTCGTATCAACGCGACGGATCCAGAATGGACTAAAAAGGTCGATATATGCTACACGTACGAGAGAAAGAAGTCCCCGGTTTCAGACATTTTGCAGGAACAGATAGGGTGCAAACCGAGACTTCCAGTAGCATTGGTAATAGGTGTTAAGAAATGTGGCACGGGTACACTCAGTAGATACCTAGATCTTCATCCGGCTGTTTCTATGTCCAAAGAAACGAAATTTCCAAGCAGTAACGTCACGAATGTTTCTATTGCCGAGTGGATCCAACGCATGCCATTGAGTAGTCCATACCAACTTGCCATGACTGAAAATCCAGCATTCTTCGTTGATCCACGAAGTTGCTTGCTGGATTTCAAGAAGTACCTCTCACCTGGCGTTAAATTTCTGGTCATCCTACGCGATCCTGTTGATAGAGCCATCTCAGATTATCTCCACCGCGTAGCACACTCACCCGCACCCAAGGATCAACCTTTTGACATTTTTCACAAAAACATCAGGATCAAGGAGACATTCGAACAAACCATACTGAATTCCGACGGCGATATTTTCTTAGAATCACCTCTCATTTTCATAGGATTATACATCAACTCCGTGGAGGTAATCCTTGAAGTGTACCGGAGGAACCAGTTCATGTTCATCGATGGAGACTCATTCGCGAAGGACCCCTATCCTACCATGTTGAAGGTAGAAGAATTCCTTGGGTTGCCAAAGTTCTACAGACGATCCTTTTTCGTGAAGAACGACACAAAGGGATTTTACTGCGCGCAAGTTCCACAAAGACCAGATTTCGGATGCATGATCCCATCGAAAGGACGCCCTCATCCAAAAATATCTTATGACGTACTGAGGAAGCTGCAGCATTATTATCGACCCTTTAATAAGGCCCTTGCCGACCGATTGGGGTTAAACTTTTCCTGGATTGAATAGACTGATTAGGAATTAAGTATAGACATTGCAAATCAAATAAGGCTCTGTTCCTAATAACTTGAGTATCAACAACTAATTGATACAGTGGTTAGCTGTATCGTGAACTCTTTTGTGGGACAATATTAACAAACAATATTGTGATATTGTGAGATGAAATTAAAAAAAAAAGTTCCAAGAAACTCAACTCTTGATCCGTCACTAACTTGTTTTCAATGGTTTTGTACATGGTATAGCATAATGTAGCTCAAAACTAAAAATACCTTCGATATTTATTCTCTCGTGTAAAATTTGAGGACGTAGGTAATGGTGGTATCTCACTCACCATGAAACGGGTTTGAGACTAGTTTGGGACAGTTTTGAAACGGTTTTAAGACGGAATTGAGAGGATTTGAAACAAGTCGCGGAGACGTCTCGGCGACGTCTGCTGAGTCTCTGCGACGGTTTTTGAGACTCCGCGAAGTCTCATGAGCCGCAGGTAAGTCGAACATGCCTAAATCTATGAATTTTCCCTCTCATAGACATCTCCGAGACGTTTCTGCGACTGAAAAATGATCGGAGACGTCTCTGAGTATCGAGTCGCAGAGACGTCTCGGCGAAGTGAGATACCACCTGTCCTCAAGCACTTACCTGAATAATCTTCTCTTGTAAATCTTTCTTCTTGCTATTACAATGGCTTATGATGTGACTAATAACATATTTAGCCGTCTCTGTTTTTCCCGCCCCGCTCTCTCCGCTGATGACACTACACTGTCTAATACCAGTCCGTTTCATAGAGCTGTAAGCTTTGTCGGCAACAGCGAAAACGTGTGGCGCCAGCGATTGTCTGTACTTCAGTTCAGCATACGAAAGTGATATCTGGGGGATGGAAAGGGGGAGATATAAATTTGCAACTCATTATTTTTATGTATAAACACCGACATTAAAAAGCAAGAGCTATTTTGTTTTCGACACTCCATATGTGTTTATGTATCGTGCCATTAAACGTTTTCTGAGAATAAGTGATCTCTTTCGGTTATTCATAAGTATAATGCTTTCAACACAAATGTATCTGCGAGAATTGGGAAATCATTTTGAGAAGATTTTAATATTTTGTTATTCACCTAATAATTTATCCCAAGCTTTAAAATATTGATACAATTCGTAATAATTATGTTAGAACAAGTATCAAAGTCCTGAAAGGGTATATAAATTATTATAAAAGCAAAAACAATGTTTTATATCTATATATTTGATAATGTCTATGTACAATGATTACTCAATAAAATCTCGAGTGCCAATATTGATAAATATAGAGATAGGCCTCGTAAATAATTGATCATGATAGGCAAGGGAGATGGTATTGACTGGCTTGACACATATCTATATTTATTCTATGAAAGAGGATATCATGTATTTAGACATGGAATGCAAACAGAACTAAATTATTATTTGTTTTATTAAAAAATAGAATTAATTCTTGACCAATTTTTTAACAATTATTTCTTTGTACTTAACATCAATTTCCGTTTTTCGTTTCAAAATCTATAAATTAGCGTTAGATTACCTTCGTAGTACTATAACTATGATATTTTATTACAATTTACTTCGGATAGGATATTAGAAATGTTACCTTACCTGATATGTGTATATCCCAATTGGTTTGTATGGGTTAACCGCTATCAATATATCGCCAATATAAGTCTGCAAAGGATAAAACATAATGAATAAATAAAAGAATACGTATCAAAGCATTCGAATATGAATGGTAGACTTATGAAGAAAACTATTTGTTAATTGCATTTAAGTGCAGGGCGCAGAATAAATCTTTCAAAATTTAAGGAACATCAAATAATCTAAACAAATTAATAGAATTATAATACACAGTATAGCAGCCGAATAGTGTTGTAATTAGATACGCGACGTTTCGTAATTGGTCATTGACTGTGGTTTTCAGTTTCAAAAGAAGTTGCAAGTGGTTTCTTGATTCTATTACAACTGTATTTATCATCTTTTTGTCAAATGCATGTGAATGTGATGATGGCGATACTCATGATGATGACAGTGATGACAGTGATGACGATGATGATAATTATGATGATGATGATGATTGTTGTGGTGATGGTGGTGCTGAGGTGGTCACGACGCCAAAGGTGTTGACGATGATGGTGAAGATGGTGGTGATGATGAGGATGAGTATGATGATGGTTGTGATGATGGTTGTGATACTGGTAATGATAATGATGATGGTGGTGGTGATGATGATGATGATGCTGAGGTGGTCACGACGCCAATGGTGTTGACGATGATGGTGAAGATGGTGGTGATGATGACGATGGGTATGATGATGGTTGTGATGTTGATGATGGTGCCGGGGTGGTGATGATGCGATGATGTGAACGCTGACAATGATTATGATGTTAATGATGATGAAGGTGGTGATGATGATAATGGTGCCGGGATATTGATGATGCCGATGACGTTGACGATTATGGTGGAGGTAGCGGTGGTGATAATGACGATGGATATGATGATCGTTGTGATGATGGTGATGATGATGATGTTGGTGATGTTGATGATGATGATGATGATGATGATAGTAATGATGATGATATAGTGATGATGGTGGCGATGATAAAGCTGCTGCAACTGCTGATAATAGTGTTGGTGGTGGTAGTGACGTCGAAAATGATGATGATGATGCTTATTATGATGATGATGAAAATAATTATGTTCGTGAAAATGGAGATAATGGTGATGAAGATGATGTTGATGTTTTTGCTGATTGTACTGTTCGTGATGATCATGATAATACTGATATACTCACATAGATCTTGTCCTTTTCATACCGCCGACAAATAGCCTCCAACATAGTCTCTTCATCGAGTGTGTCTAGCGCGGCTAGGTCATCTGTGCCTTCCAATTTGGTTCCACGAGGCATGATTTTTGCCAAAATCCTGTTTCTACAAGTCTAAAGTTTCAGCTCCGATCCCGCGGGTTTAATGTTAAATTTTAGCAAATCCAAACGCTGGAATTACTGGTGTTATTTCACAATCGCATACTGTGTTTTCAAGAACGTTGCAGTTTTGACTCAATTATTCATTAGCACATTATCTTTTAACATCATCAAGCGTAATGCGAATTTGCAATCAACATGATGAAAATACACCTCTTCCAAAAGTCCAACGCTCTTGTTATATTCCAAAAATGCCCTGAAAATAATGAAAACGAAAGAAAATTTTGATAATTGTGGGGAATAAAACTTAGTTTCAGTAAAGCTATAAAAACACTGCGATGCTATTCATGCATGAATATATAGCAAACTAATGAGAGAGATAAAAATAACCCATCCGCGTAAGTATCACCAGCAGTTACAATGCATCGATGCATAACGTATGCATGAACCAAATTATAGTGGGCATTATTTTATACATACATAACTCCTTATGCTAAAAATCCACACAGCATATAAAAAAACTTATAACATTTTTTTAGAAAAAAAGATGATGCTCTGGGAGCCACATTTCGTTCATCTACATTTTGCAATCTTCGTGTGTCATTTTCTTTTCAACCTGTATGTTTTGGAGGGGCATCCCCCTCCAAGATGGACGCCCATGCATGTTCGCAATACTGACCACCAATATTAGGAAGTAAAGTGAACACAACAATGGAATTGTCGGATGTGAAAATTTCATATTCTGACAGAATTCAAGGGCAGATATGGGTGAATAGATGTCATTGTTGGTTGCATTATGCTACGCTATTGTAATTATTGTCAGGAATGTTTGGTATAATTGTGCTTCACACACTGGGCATATTTACACTGCAAATATGAACTTTCATTTTACCTATTAATAAAACCCTTGTATAAAAATATCATCACTAAACCCTATATTACAGAAAAATTAACGGCATTATATACTTAGCAGCATTTGAAAATTGAAATTAATATAAATGCGATATGGATGGGTAAGTGAGAGAATGGATATTGCCTGTACAGTGTATCTCACATAAAAGTAAACCCAACTTTGAGAGCCTCATATTAAAATCGTATTACTTAGGTGTCGTTATTTTTTTATATCATATCAAAGAGTAACTCATATTCTATCCAGTGATACCAAAATCATACCTGTACTGTCAAGGATGACTGACCACTCGTCTTTAAAAAAAAAAAATAAAATTGGTCAAAATGACATAATTGCTTCAAAGTTTTATCAACGTAAGCTACTTCCTGGCTTTCTGATCTTTCACTCTTTGTGTATAAGGTCAGCCTTCCTTAAGTCCATCAGAAGCGAATCTAGAGGGGGTTGGGGGTTGTGCAACCCCCCCCCCAAAAAAAAAATCCGGGGACCATTTTTTTTTTTTATCTTTAATCTTTTTTTTTAACTTGTAATTTTATTTTATTTTATTTATGTATTTATTTTTATTTATCATTATCATCATCATTATTATTATTATTTTCTTTTTTGGGGGGAGGAGAGGAGGTGGGCGAACAATAGAAGTACTAGAACGGCCTGTGTGTTATTATATGCCATATATCTTTTAAATACCACAATATTTTCGGCTCGGCGCTTCGCGTCAGCGGATACATAAATTATAATGCAAAATAACTCAATTTTTGCAGCCTCAAAATTTTCGGACTCGCGCTTCTGCGTCTCGCAGATACTTAATAGGGTCACAATATCAACATATTATCTAAAAAAAAAAATTATAATACTAGGAAATGTGACCTCCCTTTATTTTCATATTCCCGTATATTCTTTTAAAACCAACAACAATATTTTACGGACTCGCGCTCTCGCGCTCGCTGATAACTTATAAGCTACAACATACTGCATCACAATATTAAAATTGTTTGCTATAAAATTTTTCAAGCTCGCGCTTTGCGCGTCGCAGATATTACTTTAATAGGCTCTACAATACACAATTATCTTTTTTTAAAAGACTTAATTAATACAAAAAAGTGCCCCTTTATTTTATCAGTATATATCTTATTATAACCATAATTTTCGGCTCGCGTTGCAGACGCTCGCATGTCCTGATCATAATTGCACAATATAACTCCAAATCTCTTAAATTTGTTCTAAGATAATTCCTCGTTCATTAGTGTCCAGTAGTAGGCCTATAAATCTGGGGATTTGTCTAAAAACTCGCTGCCCTGCATAAAAAAAAAAATTTAATTAATACTAGAAAGTTGCCCCTCTTATTATTTCAGTATATCTTGTGTTAAAACCCATATTTTTTCGGCTCGCGCTTCTGCGTTCGCTGATACAGATCATATCATAGCATCAAATACTTCAATTTTGAGTTCAAATTTCAGCTCGCGCTTCGCGCTGCGCAGATATTAATCCAGGGTTCTACACATATTACATCAATTATCTTTTTAAAAAATTAATTAATACTAAAAAAAGTGCCCTTAATTATTTATTCCATATAATTATCATTTTATAACCCAAAAAATTCATTTCGCGCTCGCTGCCTATCATAATGCACAAAATAACTCCAACTCTAAAATTGTTTAAATAATTCCTCGTTTTAGGTCAGTTTAGGCCTATAAATCGGGGATTGTCTAAAACTCGCGCTCCGCGCTCGTTTGCTCGCTCCGCTCGCAAGATTTTGTTTTCATCCCCTCAACCCCCCCCCCTTGGAAAAAACCTAGATCCGCCCCTGTCCATTCATAAAGGAAAATGGATTTCTTGGTCTATTGAAATGCAAGGGCTGCTTCTCAAACTCGGAACATCTGAATTTTGACGCTTGTTTTTTAAATCCCAAGTGCTCAGCCATCCATCACAACACAGGTATAAGTTTGGTATCATTAAATAGGAAAAGTGTATATAAGCTATAAAATTTTAACATGAGGTTCTCTTCTGGGACGCACTGTATATCTGCGAAATGAATCGAAATCGTGATGTATATTTTCGAAATTAGAAAGAAGGAGCTTTAATTTGTCTGATTTAAAATTCTCTCATTACATTAATTAATTATCCACTATAACATTTCTACAATTGCAAGAAAAGATTGAACGAATAAATCTGTCGCTCAATATGATTCTAAGTACATTAAATGAGAATTGAGACAATCATGTAAACTGCTTTACTTGTTCATGTGAAGATGTTAAAAGAATTTTGTTGGCTTTTTTTGGAAGATGCAGTGTATTGACTGACTTTAGTCAAACAATTTCGTGTTCATGCTCTCAGATTCGTTTTTAGGCACACAAAGTAATGGTTGCAAAGTTCAAATTCGGATATAGGCATTTAATTTCATTATTTGTGCATTCAAATTAGTGCAAATTTGAGTATACGGAATGAAATGTCGACAGAATGAAAACGAATTTGAATAGTTATTGCCGAATGTTTATGTTTATTATGTGAAGTAGAATGCGCAAATACGAAATCGATCACAACAATCGTTATTTTTGACGATTGAATACGATTTTGACTGGCAATATTTCGATGCAGCAGCGTTTTTTCCGAAAATGAATGCCTCTAATATGTAATTGATTGACAAAACAATGAAATTGGCCGGGAAAACCTATATTATATAGGTAGAGGTCAAACTAATGTACTGAGATATAGAATATAATGGGAAATTCCCTGTACATGTCATTTGGTATATTGATTGCTCTTTGGATTTGCGATAAGAGGAGTTTTGTATAATGTTCATAGGCATGTAAATATACTAATCAGATGGATCCGTCATTATGAAGAGGAAGACATGTTTGAAAATAGTCTACGAGAACAAACACTATTCTAAAAAAAAAATTCTATCCAGTAAAATACTTGGTAGTAATACTCCTCATGTAAACTATACTACAAGAGCTTGTTGTATACAGCAGCTTTACATCTGATAATACAACAACTTGTAGCAACAACAAAGAGAGGATACTTTTTGTCCCTCAAAATAACAAAGTAGCATTACACAAGTTAGCTTTAATTGATACATATACCTGTATGTAAAGAAAATAAAATACAAATATATTAATATAATTATGTATTGATTCAGCGAAAATATATTCAATCATCAAATAATTTTTTTAAGGGATGAAATCTGGGAGAAATCGTATAATCATGACCATACTTACTAAATACTAAATAAAAATATAACTTTCTTTCAATTTATTAACTCTTGAATAATTTGGGAAACTGACCAGAAATATATAATATGAAAAAAATGAGCAAAGGAAATGGGTACCATCGGGATTCGAACCAGAGACCTCCTGGAACTAGTCAGGCGCTCTAACCTACTGAGCTATAGTAAGCCCCGGTAGGGGTTGTCCCTAATACCCGTTAACTCTTCAATGCTCGAGTGGTCAGAAGCTATAGAAACCTGGCATAAACCCGAAGGATAGAAATCAACTTGGAGAAATGCGAGGGATCACGGTGAAGTGATGCAGCTTTTTTATTATAAATTTTGAATAATTGGGAAACTGACCAGAAATATATAATAATGAAAAATGAGCAAAGAAAATGTGGGGTACCATCGGGATTCGAACACGAGACCTCCTGGATACTAGTCAGGCGCTCTAACCTACTGAGCTATAGTAAGCCCCGTAGGGGTTTCCCTAATACCGTTAACTCTTTCAATGCTCGAGTGGTCAGAAGCTATAAAACCTGGCATAAACCCGAAGGATAAGAATCAACTTGGAGTAAATGCGAGGATCACGGTGAAGTGATGCAGCTTTTTTATTTATAATTTTGAATAATTTGGGAAACTGACCAGAAATATATAATATGAAAAAATGAGCAAAGAAAATGGGTACCATCGGGATTCGAACCAGAGACCTCCTGGATACTAGTCAGGCGCTCTAACCTACTGAGCTATAGTAAGCCCCGGTAGGGGTTGTCCCTAATACCCGTTAACTCTTCAATGCTCGAGTGGTCAGAAGCTATAGAAACCTGGCATAAACCCGAAGGATAGAAATCAACTTGAGTAAATGCGAGGGATCACGGTGAAGTGATGCAGCTTTTTTATTATAAATTTTGAATAATTTGGGAAAACTGACCAGAAATATATAATATGAAAAAATGAGCAAAGAAAATGGGGTACCATCGGATTCGAATTCGGGATTCATATTATATATTTCTGGTCAGTTTCCCAAATTATTCAAAATTTATAATAAAAAAGCTGCATCACTTCACCGTGATCCCTCGCATTTACTCCAAGTTGATTTCTATCCTTCGGGTTTAGCCAGGTTTCTATAGCTTCTGACCACTCGAGCATTGAAGAGTTAACGGTATTGAGACAACCCTACCGGGCTTACTATAGCTCAGTAGGTTAGAGCGCCTGACTAGTATCCAGGAGGTCTCTGGTTCGATCCCGATGGTACTCCATTTCTTTGCTCATTTTTCATATTATATATTTCTGGTCAGTTTCCCAAATTATTCAAAATTTATAATAAAAAAGCTGGCATCACTTCACCGTGAATCCTCGCATTTACTCCAAGTTGATTTCTATCCTTCGGGTTTATGCCAGGTTTCTATAGCTTCTGCCACTCGACATTGAAGAGTTAACGGGTATTAGGACAACCCTACCGGGCTTACTATAGCTCAGTAGTTAGAGCGCCTGACTAGTATCCAGGAGTCTTCTGGTCGAACCGATGGTACCCCATTTTCTTTGCTCATTTTTCAATTATTAACTCGACAAAAATGAAACGCGTTAAACTTTTCATACTTACTAACCCAATATACAGTGTGTTCCTAAAAAAAGAGGACCGAAGTTCAAAGGTCAGTCATTCCAAAGTATATGGTTTATTCTTGTGATTCGTTACTAAAAATTAAGTAACTCTCAGCTTTATTTGAGACATTGCTGACGTCAAAGTGTAATGGTCACAGAGTTTAGGGTCTTTGAAGGCGATAGGTACAAAACCACGCTTTTTTTCCAAGTTTGTGGTTTTTCGGGTATGAAACAAACCTTTCTTAAGTAATTGGTGTCATTGGATCTCTTTCAGCAAGTTTCAATGAAATGTCATCTTCTTTGCTAAATGGATTTCTCACTGGTAATGAGATGCGTTCTTAATATGAGTCTCTGGAGTCTCGGAGAGGTCACTGCGACGATCCTAGTCTCCAGAAGTCGCGAGAAACCAACAAATTCAAACATGTTCAAATTTTAGTAGACTTCTTTCAGACGCAAGCAAGTCTCTGTGACGTCTCGGTGGTTGCCGCGACGTCCCTAAATATGCACGAAAGTATCCACGACTTCTCAGAAACTTTCGAACTTGCTGGCGATTAAAAGAAATCGACAGGATTGACAATTTTTCAGACTTTTGTTCGATTTACCCACGACGCCCTGAAGTCTCAGGAGACGTCACCACGACGTCACCACGACTCCAGAGGCCCATAATAGTGAACCCATCTCATTGCCAGTGGCTCTTGGAATTTTCATTGAAACCTTGTGTGAAAAATACCCAAAACGATGAAACCAAAACAACAAAAATTTGTTTTCTACCCCAAAACCAAAAACTTGGAAAAAACGGGTTTTGTACCTATTACCTTCAAAGGACCCTAACTCTGTGGACCCCATTACAATTTAGAGCGTCCAGCAATGTCTTCAAATTAAAGCTGCCATGAGTTACTTATTATTCTAATAACAAATCACAAGAATAAACCATATACTTTTGGAATGACTGACCTTTGAACTTCGGTCCTCTTTTTTTAGGAACACACTGTATAAGTGTATTTCACTACCGATGTCCCTCAATTAATAAATTCAGCAAAAATAGGAAAGAATGGCATAGACTTATATGAGAACGTTAAGCAGCTATGTCACAATCATGCATGACAATGTGCTCATTTAGTATTGCACAAAATGCGTCATTTTCGCATTGCATGCGGATATCATTTTTGTCCCATTTTTATTGCTTTTTGAAACGAATTCAACTGAATTCATTAGCATAATTATAAAGCATATACACGCAAGTCCAAAGTCTGTCTTATTACACATGAATTATTTACATGCATTTCATGGCTATTATCACGCTGGCTATTATGGTACCACCTATGAAATATGGTTGTGTTACCTGAATGGATGTCTGTGTACGAGTCGATTTGTACTATTCGGTGGCATTTGCTTTCGGGGCGTTTTCACAATGATAAGGCATAGATGTATAGCAAGAAGAGAATTGCAAATATAACACGGGAGCAGGCCTAATCGGTCTGTTGTGTAAACCTATTTGAAGGCCTTGTTAGAATAATTATTAACCATGATGAGTAATCATCTTGATAGCTCAAACCGGTTTACAGAGAATCCGGGTTAAATACAGTTTATCATATCTGAAATATATGGTGGATGGCATTTTTAAATTATGCAAAAATAGAGGGGTGGGGAATTGAAGAACATGACTTAAGTTGATATTTCGGGTAAATTAAATCATTATGCAAATTTATTATTGTCGGAAATGATAATACACAGACTAATTTGTCTGTTACATGACTTTTCAAACAGGATGCTATTTACTTTTGTTTCAAACAAAATAAAACAATACACGCACCACATAATACAATAGCACACCTTTTCATACCACAATAGCATTGACAAAGCAACTTTTGGGATACCGATAATGTTATTTTTATATTGTTTATTTGTATTGACTGTTTTATGGTTCATTGAGATAGTTTTTTAAGACCCCTGTTACATCGATTTTAAAACCTACTTGGAACCCGTCTTGCATGCATAATTATAACGGAAAGCTACAAAACCTATGCGTTATACCGATTATATCCGAATGAGTGTTATACCGATTATATCCGAATGAGTTATTATACCGTTTATATCCGAAACTCAACCCATGTTTTGAGACGGGTTCAAGACTACATAACGAGGTATACACCCGCTTGTGAAAGGTTTCGGGTCAAAAGAGGGTAGAGAGAGTATAGAAAACGGGTTTATAGGCCTACATCTTTCCCAACATACCTACGACAGTGTCGGATCTAGGATTTGACGGGAGGGGGCCCAATATTTGAATTTGAGATTGTGGTATACCGGGGGGGGGGGGGGGGTAGGTGTTCTTTTTTTCTGCCCAAAAACGTCATTGTGACCATAGGGGTAGGGTTCTTTCGGGTCAGCCATACATCCACAATTTTATCCATTTTCTCCCCTTTACGAAAGCGACCGAGACGGGTTCGAGGTAGCTTTGTAAATCAATGTGACAGGGCCTGGGGTCTTATATAACGATCTCAGTGAACCATAAAACAGTTAATATTAATATTGTAAACACAGTACCGGTATCCCATTAAAAAAAATGTATTGTCAATACTTTTGTGGTTTGAAAAGGTGTACTATTGTATTATGGGGTAGGTATTGCATTCTTTAATTTGGTTGAAACATTAGTAAATAGCATTGTCTTTAATTGAAAAAGTTAAACAGTAATTCTTGCGCCTTAAGCACTCCATAGAGTGGACTTGGCACATTACAAATCATATATAATTATTGTTAATTAATTAATTATTATTAATTAATTATTAATTAATTAATTATTATTAATTAAAAAGTATTTTGCGTAATAATCAGTTAGTGTGTTATCATTTCCGATATTATGCACTAGGCCTAATAACAAACCTGTGAAATATGCATGCTATTTCAATTTCAATTAAACGTTGATTTTACTATTTCATTAATTTCGATTAATGTAGTTTTTTTTTTTTTTTTTTTTTTACATTCGTCAAAGATACATAATACAATGTATGCCAACCCTGTGTATGAGACCTGTAAGACCCAAATCAGTTATATATACAAGATGCACTTCCACAGTTTTTCTGGGTTGAGGGGGAGGGGTGGTACGTAGCCCCCGTCCTCAAACCTTTTCACGTCACAGAAAGTTATTGCTCTATTTTCCAACGTTTTTATAACCACAACTATTTTATTAAACGTCTAAAATGTATTTAACTATATTGATTAATCATCGAGGGATTTTTTTTTTTGTAGGGTGGTTCAAAAATTTTAATAGATTAAAGCTATGTTAAACAATAAATAAAAAAAGTAATTCCTTTTCGGAATAACGAACCTTTTTTCATCAAACATCAAACCTTCTAAGGATTCTTCGAACCTTCGGAATAACGAGCAGCAACCTTTCCAGTGTCGGTTTAGACCGCGTGTAATATGTATTTACATGTATCTGAATTTCAATACAAATTGAACTCCAAATTAATATAAATTTTATATACTCCAAATTAATAATATATATTGTTTCTTAAATCCTCTTCTTAGATACATGTATTCCATATCGTTTCCTTGATGTATTGGCAAAATGGTATTTTAGGGTAAGTTTATATATTTCATTGAGACCGTCTCACTACACTCTCAACGGTACAGCATTCTTTATTTAGATCTGAGCGGGCTATTCATAGCAGTATAGACCATGAATATTCTATTGTTGGCCTTCTAACAAAAAATAATAACAATAGGAATTGTGACAAAAGGGACTGACTTTGTGGTACTGCGAGAAAAGTAAATAGAATATAGGGTCATGGATTACAGGGCGTTTCAAATAAATCGTTATCCAATTGACTTATTTTATGCCTTAGTTTGGGCCATTATTATTGTAGCTTATTTTATTCATTAAATTGCAATCAAGCATAATTGCATGTAGGCACACTTTGCCATAAATGCAGGTACGGTGCACTAATCATTGAAGAACACTTCATTAGGACAGACAAACAATTCTGTATTCTGCATGTCGTAATTGATTGTAAAATCATGATTGAGACGACGTTTTACTTTGTACAGCTAAAATTAAAATAATGGTTGTATCATTATTGATTTTGATATCATATCAAAATCTGTATTTTGTGCAAATTTTATAACTATTACTATTTTTGTATTTTGATTTGTTGTATGAAGAGGAAGAGAGGAGAAACCTAATTTTTGCAGGAAAAACAAAATGATAAACACACACGGCCATTGTGCATTTTATAAATGAATTGCGACAGTCTGGGTAAATAATTCATGCAAATCAGAAGTTTTGTGAAAGGGCCCAATTTGATTATTAGTATTGGTATAATCACCTATATATATATATACATCGTCATCCTCATCGCCATCAGTATCAAAATCATAACCATCATCATCGTCGTTTTTACCATCATCGCCCAAAATCACCATTATCACCAAAATCATCATTATCACCACCACCACCATCACCATTATCACCACCACCGTCACCAAAATCACCATTATCACCACCACCACCATCATCATCATCATTGTCATCATCATCGTTATCATCACCAACATGATCATTATCATCATCATCATCATCATCATCATCATCATCATCATCATAATCATCATCATCATCATTATCATCATCATCATAATCATCATTATCATCATCATCATCATCATTATCATCATCATCATAATCATCATCATCATCATTATCATCATAATCATCATAATCATCATCATTATCATCATCATCATCATCATCATCATCATCATCATCATCATCATCTTCATCATTATCATCATCATAATCATCATCATCATTATCATCATCATTGTCATCATCATCGTTATCATCACCAACATGATCATTATCATAATCATCATCATCATCTTCATTATCATCTTCAACAACAACATCAACATCAGCTTATTTCAGCCATACAAAGACCATCAATCACAAAGAAAAGGTTTTACATTTACAAAAAGAGGAAAGATTTTTAAAAAAAGTGGAAATTCAATTTTTGTTTTTGTTGTGGAGCAATGCTAAAGCCATGAAGCTTCTGCCCGTGATATGTTTTCATCAGCATGGTCAGTAGAATTATAATAGACATCTTGTAGCGTTATTTCACTTGGACTTTATTATATAGCAACAGTTACGTCACTCGACCGAAAACAGGACATCGACGAAGCTCTAATTGTTTCTCCTAAATGCCATAATGACTTTAAGGATCATGTAATTGCATTGTTCATTACTAGATGACAATATGCCGGATGAAAGTGCCGAAAGCGATATAATATGATATCGAATAATAATTCCTTATCGTCTAAAGAACGAATGTAGCAGATCATGAAAAGGAATCCCGTTATAATAATGTAAAATAATATATTTCCACTCATTTTTATTACCAATATACACCACTATTTCATGTGGTCTATATGCAGATATATGTTTCTTATTTGAAATATTTCAATTGCTCAATTCATTTGCAATAAAATCAGTGTCCTGAAATTATTATTTGCCTAGGGGAGACCGGGGATGGAAGTTACAGTTCTCAGTGTGCTAAGTTGGAACTAACTAGATGCTAACTGGCATCTATATACAGCCTACACATAGCTGTGATGAACTGCCGGTCGTGAGGTTTCTCCGTTGTTTTATTAAAAAGTAAATCAACAAAAACCATTTTTTTACAGTTCCAAGTGAATTTTTGACAAAAATTAAAATTTGTAATAGTCTTACAACTGAAGGCACATGATGATAGTCTGGTATTGTGAATATAGTACATGTATGTTACTAATATACCCCTGAGCCATGCCCTGTAATTCTGCCTAATGGCTGTGCTACAGTTGATTTTATGTGCAAAATCACCCATGGGGTAGGTTGTTACAACAACCTACCCCATGTCGATGTATATCAACCTACCCCAATTACATTACACATGTAAAGTAATTTTGTTTCAATTTTCAGGTGTTAATATTTTGATATTTCTATTATTACTTTAGTCTTTTCTAGAGCTCTACTTGATCTACTGTTAACGATACCAAGAAACTGGAAATTTGAAACAAAAGTATGGTATAAGAGATTTACACATTGTAACAAATTACCCCGTATGTTATCATAATTTTTTTTTAATAGAAACAATTTACCCCGTATGGTGTAACAACTTACCCCGTATACGGGGTAGGTTGTTTCAAAAAATGTCTTCATTAATTAAGCTGTAGTTAATAAGTATTTACATGTTTTCAAGTTTTATATGCCTCAGGTTTTACCCAAAATAATAGGCTAACTACAGACCCAAAATGGAGTGTGTGAGTACTTTCATTAGAATTATCTGGCCCAAAATGGGGGAGGAGAGAGTTTGGTGGTATTCATCTATTAAAAATTCTACGGTCTGTGTGAAATAAAATAGTACAAGAGAAAACAATTTTTTTTTTAAAGTATGAAGATAAATCACAACCTGGTATTGTTTTGGTATTTTTCATAAAGCAGAAAAATCATACTTTCTTCTGCAATTTTTGTTCATTACATTTTGGTGCTGCTAGATTTTTTTATATATGACTAGTTTTCTACAATCAAGAAAAATCATATTTCACGCGCCGTCCCATCCTTTTGTATAACTTTGCATCATAATGGCCATGAATTCAGCGCTCCAGAACATATGAAGTGCGTAATTTCGATTTGTTCCTCGTCGCACAAAATTAGCATAACTTTTGTTTTACGAAAGTAAATTATACAAAACAAAGGAATCAACAAGGAAAATATTCTGGCTTGAATTTGGTACCACATATTAACACATAATTTGAAAAGATTTCATACCTAAATCATATTTTCCCCGACTGTACCATTTTTTTTTTTTTTTACACGATGCACATTGTACATTAATTCAAAGAGAGTCAAAATCTCAAAATCTTCTGATCTTACATTGAAATTAATAGAAGTCACTACAGTGACACATTAATAATCGATAAGAAGAGAAGGGATCGGTCGATGGGGGATTAACATTCAGGTTTAGGAAGTTTCTAGGTTCGGACAAACAATCCATTGAACAACAACGAGATTTCAAAACAATTCAAACGTAATGGATTTACGCCGTTGGGAATATTATAAAGACAATAAATTTACTCATTTTTGTCTCCAACGGTAGAAAAACAAACGCAACTGCTGTGTTGATTAAATTCACATTCTTTTTAAAAGTTATCTATCAAAATCAAAATCAAAATCAATAAATGAAAAATGATTATGATTACTTCGCATGTTATGTTCATTTTAATCATTTATTTTTGTCCACTTAAAAGTTATGTGAAAAAATGTGAATTATTTGAAAACGCAGGCAAAAACCTCGAGAGAGTCTCTACGCTTGAGAAATTAATTAATAAAACGGTTTTAAAAAACATGAGTGAAAATGAATATATCACCAGATCAATACATTCGTGGTATGTAATATTAATTTTTTTTTATTAAAGGTAATAAGGGTAGATGTAGGAATACCGGACAGTAGGGAATATCGGACGTCGGACCACATGTCCAGCCCTAGCTGCCAACATAGATCAACTGAGTTGAAATACCGGCATCTATTGGTCAGGTGGTCTGTCTGCAGGTTGAATGCTGTATTTGACAACAACAGTGAGAAATTCCGAGAAAACTACCACAATCTGTCAAGGTAGGAAAATTTGCAGCCTGAAAAATGGCCTGATGTAAATAAATTGACATTTTAGAGAATTGTGATGGTATAAAAATAGAATTGGGGCATGACCTCTATTTCATGCATTATGACATGTGTGGAGGGTGGGCCAAACGTGTGGTAAGAGTGTTTGCACTGTACAAAGCCTGTGTATTGGGGTGGCAGTGTGTTGAAAAGTGCTATAGTCAGTTCATTTTTTTTGTGTTAGGTGAATACCGGACACCACATGGACGGTTGTTTGTTTACTTCCAGGTTGAGTTGCTAGCATGTAGATCAAATAGTAGTTGCATAGTATAATGTATTATATTTATTTACTTAAATTGTTTGACAATTTTAGAATGCTATTCCTCTTTATTATTATTGTGGTATTGTCATGATCTTAACATGATATTAAAGTTATTCTGAGTGTTTTGATCTTGTAGTAAATGCATAAAATCTTCTAAAATGAAATAATGTTATAAAATCAATAACAAACATGTTTAATTGATGGTTTTAACATTCAATCAGTGCTTCCAAGACAGATTCTTTATACAAAAAAGGGTAAAAACAATCTGTCGCGTTAAACACTGTAGGGAATGCCGGACAATTTACACATGACGTCCATATTTGCATATAACTGCCTCAAAAATATTTGATTACCTCAATTTTTTTGGAAAATAAAGTGAATGATGTAGCTA